>OX637864.1:34732400-34963121 GCA_951802705.1 Netelia virgata | reverse complement strand
AGATTTTCAGCCTTAAGAGTCAGCGTTACAGACGATGAGCAATTCGAAAACGCGATTCGCATTTACTCTGGCACTGAGCAACCGATCGGATTGAAATTTTGAGAATATCTAGAAAATTATGGGAAAAAGTGGCTAATGTTTGTTTTTTTTTCAAAATTTTGAAAACAGTGCTACAGGCGACGAACGATTCGAAAACGCGGTTCGTACTTTCTCCGGTACTGAACAATCGATCGTATTAACATTTTGAGGGAATTATGGCAAACAATTTTGAGAAAAAAAATTCTTAGCCACTTTTTGCCATAATTCTTTAAATAAACTCAACATTTTAACGCGATCAGTTGCTCAGTGCCGAAGAATATACGTTTCGCGTTTTCGAATCACTCGTCGCCTGTAACACTGACTCTTAATAGGAACCGTCATTTTCACTTGTAAGGTTGTATAAGTATTGCCGTCGTCCATCGCGACCTAAATTATCACGTGGATGAGCGAGCACATGTCGTCCTCGTGGACGAGTAAAATAATTTGCTTTGCGATGGAAAAAAAAAATTACGTGTATCAGCGAATATGAGTTTAAAAACTTTGATAATAATAAGCTCTTTCGTATTACCAACGAACGATGCGAAAGAAAATTTGGATTTATATTATTTTCAGTGAAAAAAACATTTTTTTTTTTCGTAACGCGCAACCTTTTCTCACCCCGCTTCATTAATGAAATTCCTGCGTCAAGTTTTCTCGTCCTCGCGAAGAACCCCGTAGAATCAAGTCACGAGGAATGCAGACTCCGAAAACTCTGACAATTACGTCACGTTTGAACGATATTTTTTTTCCGTCGACGACGTACCTACCCTTCGCCCGATTCTTTGTCACTCGTCGCCCTTGTCCGTTCTCGCGCCTATATAGTTGACTATTTTCATCGGAGACGCGCCGTCTGGATTCTACGGCGAATGAAAATATATCTAGGAATTGATCCAAAAGAAAAACAATTCCTGCTGTACGTGTCGGTTATATTTTCTAAATATATAATTCGATGTACCTATTTCTAAGATATTTTAGTATGTATTTTCTATTATTTAAATTACCCTTGTCGATGCAAATATTAAAAAATATATATATCTATAAACAACGACAAAAAATAGAAAATTTCGTTGAAAATATGTCGGATATAACCGACAGAGCAAGGTTCGATGTATTTTTCACGTACAACCTTTCGATGGGAATTGAAAAGTTGGAAGTGGGGTGAAGGAAGGGAGATATAGGACGATTACGAGAAACAAGGGAGTATCGTTGAACCGAATGACCGTGCGAACTTATGTTTGCCTAGCGAACGAGGGTGCAATATCGGGGTATGGGTCTGTAACGAGCGAGAGCCGAGGGAAGATGCGAGCGAGATGTAATGATGCGCGAGGTCGATTTTGCGTGCAACGTGCTATAACGCGAGAGAGAGAGAGAGAGAGAGAGAGAGAGAGAGAGAGAGGGAGTAAGAGAGAGAGAGAGAGGGAGTGAGAGAGAGAGAGGGAGAGAGGGCGAGAGATCCATAGGCGTGCGCGGTACTAGGGAAGTTTCGCGTTGAAGACCGAAAACGTCCGAATAGTACACCGAATGATATAAACGGAGGAAATTTATAGGGCGATAGGTGCCGCGATATATTTCTACACCTTATTTTTCATCGTCGTGCAAAAATGGCGGCGAGCGTCTGATCTCGTCGCACCGGTGCCCGGAGCGCCGGGAATTCAGAGGATTAGAGAGATGGCGCGGTGGCACGTGTCTGACAGCCGGGCCAACCCTCCTATATATACACCACCCTCGAATGACGTCATTGCTCAGTGGCGCCAACAACCTTCCCCTATACCTACGTCAGCACCCGGTGTGAACACGCTACATGTATTATCGGTAGGGGTGCAAGACGGGAGGCTTGCAACTCCTCCGTCCCTTTCCAACCTCGTATTTTGCCCACTGCTCGTTCTCGCTCTATATTTCCCAATACCACCCTTCGTATTTTCCTCTTTTTTCTTTCACTCGTCTTCCCTCGCTCATATTTCGAGACACACACGTTGGATATGCGCGTTATGCACCTGTACAAGCGCGACGACGTGCGATATACGAAAGCACGAGTTTCCGTATCTCGCAATTACTATCCCTCGATCGTTATACACCGAGCCTAGTATTGCGAGCTTGCGAGACTCGTGGGAAATACAGTTGAATATGCAATAGTCGCGGGAGACGACACGCCGATCCTTCCCCTCTCTCTCGCGCCTCTCATTGATTCTCGCGACAGTGGCGCACTCTGCATCGTTTATAGCGCGGTCATGCGATGACGATTCGCGACGTCGTGCGAATCAATCGTGACCAGCTATTTATATCCCCTTATAAGTATACTTACGTCCTTATCGACGAGGCTCCTATTTTCTTTCGGGTTTTTCTATTTTCAGAAATATCCTAAGATTTTTATGATTTGATAACGCTCGGCTGATTAAATTGATCGACGATCGTTTAACAAAACAAAATTCTTTCTTTTTTTTTTTTAGAACGTCGTCGGCGTCCGCGCTCCTCCGTAGTCTCTCGTCAATTACATTGTCCGGCCCGTAGAGATCCCTCGCCATCCCTCGAGATTAGTCGGTTCGACCCCGTCGTGAGAATCGATCGATAGAAATAGGACAACATGGTTATTACAGTCTTGTATACCACAGGTACGAAATTTCGTACACAGACCACCACACCAAAGCCGAACGAATCGAGCCGTCTTCTCGTCGTAGTCTCTTTCACCCTCGCTCTCTCTCTCTCTCTCTCTCTCTCTCTGTCTCTTTCGGCTCTTCCATTTCACTCTTTGCACCCCCTTCGCGAACGATCGATCGGCCGATTGCTCTCTATATACACGTTTCTATCCCTTCTCCGAATGCACGTGGATATAGTGGCTGCTTGAGCGGAGAGTGCGCTGCCTGACGGCCTGTGTCTGACTCTCACCGACCTGTACTACTGAAACTCGCCGAATCAGACAACCCCTCGCTCTCTTTTCATAAATTCGTTTCCTCTACATTATCGAATCTCAATGAAATCATTAACGGCGACCGACTCGTTTGTTTTTCCGTTTAACACGGAAACGGGTATCGACCTTTTGCGCTAAGCTTTTTACGTTATTACTTCGTGAAATCGACGCGATTCGTTTGTGTACCTCTCTCTCTCTCTCTCTCTCTCTCTCTCTCTCTCTCTCATTATTCCGTGACGTCAATGCGGTCCTTTTAGCGAGATATATCTTTCAACGACAGAAAGAGAGGGTTCGACGTCTGTTGAAGGGGTGAGGGGACTCGGGACAATTGTTACAATTCGTCTGGTGCCTGCGGGCAACGAGCATTCGAATAACGAGAGGTCGATAACGCACGAACGACGAGACGCGAATAAAAGGGACACGTTGTCCCAAAGCCAGCCTAAGTCGCTCGTAGCTCGTCGAGGCTTTCTCTTTCCCAATGACGTCAATGGTCCCGACACGCCGTTATCAACAAATCGTTGGTTTAATCTCTGCGCACACAAGCGCCTTGCTCGACATTTATTGGCCCCTACGATTCCAACTCACGTTGCTTTTGCAAACGATGGAAAACCGCCTGTATTATTACTATATAATCGGCATGCGTGTCGTTATCGCTCCGGCAACGACGAGACGAATACTTTTAGCCGGATGAAGAAAATACGGACGACACGTACGACATACATCTTTATGTATTTTACAACGGGCATAGGCGCGGCTTTACAATAAAAGCCCGAACCGAGCCGTCTTTATTGCTCCGAGACGACAAAAACTTCTAATTATAGTTTAATCTTGCGTCAATGACGTTGATGACGAGTAGAAGAGCGATCTCTATAATTTACGATGCAATATCTCGCGAGACGCGTGAAAAGGGAAACGAATCCGAGACAGGTAGCACGAGACCGACTCGTGATATTTTTATCGGGTTAAATAAATAGAAACCCGGCGTTGGACTCGCAGCGTTAACGTCGATTTTGGCCCACGTCGAGTTCGCGATTAAATTCGTGACGCGACGCGATTAACGGTCGATAACGAAGAAATTCCAAAAGACAAATCGATCGAACAATCGTCGGTTTCTTTTTGTATCGATAATTTTCGAATTTTACGAACGGCCTTTTGCGTAGAGGGTAACACGCGTATGAACTAAGGATATCGGCAAAACGGAAATGAAAATCGTGACGAAGAACGAACGTGAAAATTCGACCCTTAATAACTAATATACAACGCGGTATTTATTCATTGTTTTTCATTGTTTGTTCCGTTTTGTTTCGGACGTAGTGTAAGACGATGTTATAAAACATTTAGTTTGCTATATATATATATATATACATATATATGACTTAAATCTAGGACAGCTGCTTCCGCCATCGAAAGAACGACGACACTATCGAACTGGAAGCCAATTCTCATACGTTCGCCCTGTTTTTTTACCACCTCTCCCCCCACCCCGTATCGTTGAAAATATCGTCGTTTTTCCTCAATTTTTTGTCGAGCCAGCAATCCGGCTTTCTCGTACCGACCGACCCGCGCTTTTCCGGTCTTCGTCTTACACACAAACCGATTCGGACGCTTTCACGGAAATTGAATTCTTATTCTTCTCGCGGCGAGCCTCGCGTCAATAGAGATACGTCGCATCACTCACCCGGGGATTTTCCTGGCCATATAGCTCGTCTTATATTTTCTCGCCGCGTCGGGAGGATGGGTATTATCGTTATTATTATTATTATTCTTGTTATTATTATTGATCATCGTTTCTCGCGTGAGAATTTGACTCGAAACATTTTTCATCATCAATGACAATGATATCAAGAAATAAAAGTAGAATATTCGCGATCGAGGAAACGATCGAGATATTCTTAATCGTACATAACATATATATATATATTACTCTCTGTTATCTCCCCCCCCCCCTCTCTCTCTCTTCATCTCGATTCATACGCCGAGATGTGATTTACAAAAATTGGACGTCGGTGGTTCGATAAAAGGCGAAGTAAAAATCATGTACGTAGGAGCAGGTGGCATACATCGCGGTGAATGAACGAGAGAACGAAGAGCGAGAGAGACCGAAAATCGTTATAGATCGATCGAGACATATCGGCAAGGCTTACAAACGAAAATTTTCAAGTATTTTTCATTACGCGTCGCTGTCACCCCAGAAATTGTCGAGATTGGATTCTTCGATGATCGGTGAATCGTCGAGCGCGTCGACTATTTCCGCGGGTGCACTGTTGAAACCCTCGTGTTCGACGATGAAGGGATCGCTCGCGTCATCGTGATCGGTCTCACCGCCGCACGTTTCTTCCTCGATCTGTACGACGAGACGTTTATCGTTAATTCGGATTAAAGAATTTTTTTGATCGATCTGTGATAAAAAAATAAAAAAAAAAAGAGGTCGAACACCAAGACGATACCTGCGTGTCATCCTCGGCATCCGGGCTCTCGGGCCTCTCCTCGATCTCCTGCGAATTCGCATCCGGATGGCAATGACACTCGTTGTACGAACCGTCGGGATGATGGAGATCCTCGGCCGCGCCGAGTATTACTTCCGCGGCGAGTCTCTCCTCGCGTTCTTGCCTCTTGTGAGCCTCCTCGGTGGCTTTTTCGATCGAGAAACGTTCCTCCTCCTCGGTAGCCAATAGCTTGTCGAACTCGGCCGCCCGTCTGTCAAGGACGAGATAGGCAAACGATCGATCGATAAAGAAAAATTAAAGGTAATGATTCGGCATCGTTTGAAAGAAAAAAAAGGACGCGTCGATCGATCGATTTAACATTGTCAATACTTCTCGATTTCAGCCAATTTGATGTCTCTGATACGTTCGGCCTCCCATCGTTCCTCCTCGAGTTTTCTCTCGGCCTCGAGCCTCTCCTGTTCCTCGATCTCCGCGAGACGCCTCTTGGCCTCCTCTTTCGCAAGACGACGACGTTCCTCCTCCTCCTCCTTCCACCTTTCCTCCGCCAACCTAACATAGCACCAAAGATACAACCAGATTTGTGGATAATACGACGTATCAAGGAGGCCAGGTCAACCAGGTATGTGTTACCTGGCCTCCTCGATGCGTCGTCTCTCTTCATCCTCCGCTTGCCTTTTCAGTTCCTCGACTTGCCTTCTCAATTCGTCTTCATCGAGCTTACGTTGGAGCACTGAAAATATCATATATTTATATCAAAATTCTATAGTCCATCGATATGCGATTTTAATATAAAACGTATGAGTTATAATTAATGATTCGTTTCATGTGGAAGGATTGATTGTTGGTGTTTTTGTAGTCAGGCGTATGTGTGTAAGGGACTAGGTGGTGTACGTGTTTGACCGTGTCTTTATGTAAATGTCGTGTAGATTTGACGTTACTATCGTGAACATGGTTATTCAATATTCGTGCTCGTGATTCACCAATATCGGTGGATAATATATCAAACTGACTTACGGAACTTTGATAACAGGGGTACGAAGAGAACGACGTGCAAATATACAAGACTTTTCTATCATATCGGGCACAATAATCGTGCGTGAGTTGATGAAAAATTATGACGAGACCAATAGTATCATCGTCGTGTATTGAAGATACAGTGATTAACAGACGATACAGACAGGGGTACACATTCGATATATCGATCGAGAGTAGATATTACGGAGGTATTATATTGATTCTGTCGCGATCAGTTGGTCGTTTGTTGTTCGATCTCTTCCGCAGACTTTTCATCATCGTCGACGCAGCTCGTCTTCCAAGTTTCTAATATTCGAAGAAGCCCTTGTTGCCGCGACGTACCGTCTTCCGTTTCCTCATTCTCCGTTCTCACTTCCTCGTTCTCCGTGCCTTCGAACGGTATTTCGTCGACCGGCTCTTCCACCATCGGTTCAGGTTCGGATTCGACGACCTGCTCGGGTTCCGATCGAACGATCGGTTCGGCTTCTGGCTCTACAATCGGCGCAGGCTCCGGCTCCGCGATAGCCTCGGGCACCGATTCAACGATCGGTTCGGGTTCCGGCTCTGCGATCGGCTCTGGTTCCGGCTCGACGATCGGCTCGGATTTCGGCTCTGGAATCGGCTCTGGTTCTGGTTCAACGATCGGTTCCGGCTCTGGTTCAACGATCGGTTCCGGCTCTGGTTCAACGATCGGTTCCGGCTCTGGTTCAACGATCGGTTCTGGTTCTGGTTCAACGATCGGTTCTGGCTCCGGTTCAACGATCGGTTCTGGCTCCGGCTCGACTATCGCTTCGACGATCGGTTCCGACACCATTATCGGCTCCGGTTTTTTTTCGACGACAGTCGCGGCTTTTCGTTCGACGTTCGGCCCACGCTTTTTCTTTTCAGGAATCGGTTCTCGCGCTGGCTTAAAATACTCGATTTCTGGCTCGTACACGATCTCTAGTTCCGGCTCGTGTTTCATTGCTGAGTGTGGAAGAAAACGTAGGTGATAACGAATTATGGACGAACCGGAGACGAAAAAATGAAAAAAATTGTTTCACGAGTGTCGGAGCTCACCTGCTCTCTTCGGACGTGGCTCGTCCTCGTTTTCCAATGCTCGTGCTAAAATATCGTATGGTTCATACAATCAGACTTCACATAGGACAGGCCAAGATTTTAGAACGTACAACGATTGTTTTTGTTTATGATCGATACTAACCCTTTCGTATCTCTCGTTCGGTGAGCGGGAGATCCGGATCTGTATCGTACATGAAACATCAAATGTTGGGATTAAAGTACAGGGGGGCAGTGGGACGATTAAACGAAAGAAACGAACTCGAAGCACGAGGAGAATTAAGGCGCGTAGAAAATAATCGAGCCATCGAAGAAACGCCGTGTACGGTTAGTGGAATAAGCTCACAATGAAATCGCACGAAAACGATTAATCGTGAATTAATATATCAATTTTATATATATTTTTTTATTTTATTTATTATTTATCATTAATCGATTCGAACGAGATCGATAAGATTATTAAACCTTACATTAATTGATTGGCTCCGTTTGAAGGAATATCGCCAATAATGTAGACGGGAGCTTACCTCAGGAAAATGCATATTTACTCATTTCGCTTTAGGCGGGACGTCTAACGATATACTCGCTCGTGCAGTGAAGGGTGAAACGTTTCGATGCTTTGGTTCTTTTTTTTCTTCATAAATAGAGATTTTGGCCAGAGGTGGTTACTTCGTGATTTACTCATACAAAGATCGAACGAATGTGACAATTTATTTAGATTGTTTTTTTTTACAATATCGTGTTTCATTGTGTGTAGTTGACGTTATTATTTTTTTTCTGATCCCAAATTATTAGTTGTATCGTCAATTCGGCGAGAGAAAAATTGCATCGCGAGCAATTCTCTGCGAGAAAGTGCGCATTGGCGGTTTCGTGTTTTTTTTTTTGTTTAATCTTTTTTATTTTGTTTCACGCATAGAAATGAAAAGCCTGCGAGCTTGAGGGGTCGTTGAGGGATGAGGAGGGTATATGCGAGACAGAGATTACGGGAGATGGTCGAGTAGACGTATCTTGCGATTCGTTGATGGACAGTGACGGAGGATCGTATCGGGTATGGGCGAAATGAGAATGGCACGTGGCGAGCCACGAGCCACGAGATAGAGAGAGAGAGAGAGAGAGAGAGAGAGAGTGTGAGAAAGGTACGTGACAATGGAGCAGGAGGGCCGAGCGAGTGAGTGAGTGAGCTGATCTCGAATTCTCGCAATACAGCGAGCCAAGTAGGTTTCGGTTCGGTATTTTTCTGTTTTCGTTTTTTTTTTTTGCTTTTCTCTTTTTACGCTCGTTTAATCCTCCTCGATTTTGGGCAGGGCGTCTTCATCCACTTTTTTCGACTTTGTCGGGTCCTCGTTCAGCTCTGGTACGCGGTCTCTCCATCCGTGGCCTGAAACGTTCAACAGAACCGCTCGTTCCTCTAGCTATTTTCGCACTATCGTCACTGTAGCCTGGACTTTCGTGTCCGGATTCTGTTTGGGTACTTTTGTTTGGTATTTTTTTTTTTTTTTTTTTTTGGTTCTCTCGTCGAATCATCAAACAAAAAACTTTCAACGTGCGGACATTTAAGCGCGTCTCCGTTCGATAAATACGCCGATACCGTTCGCCGACGCGAATTGGCGCGCGCAAGCTCGAGCTATCTAGGTTTATATCGATGACTTTTAATTTTATCATTTTTTTGTTTTTTTTTGTTGATTTTCGTATCAAACGATTAGACACAATGTAACATATATGACAAAAAAAACAGCGATAACGAGAACACGAAGAGACAACAGTGCGTAAAAAAAAGGGAAAACAAATGTGTAGAGATACAGAAGACGAGACGAAAAAAAGACACACGGGTCGCACATAACACAACAGAAGAAAGAACAAATTCTCAGACAAAAGAAACGCAAAGATCATCGAACAGGAGAGAATGAAAAAAAAAAAAACGTATTGTGAGAAACGGACAAAAACCGAAAAAAGCGCGTCACACACACATTAACGGCGTTACCAAGCCGCCTTTTTTTCATTCAAGGACAGTAACCAATATCCAAATCAATGAGACTAATAGACAAAAGACAAAACTCTATGTCGTATATATATGAACGTTTGGGCACTTGGCGAGTTTCGCAGTCGCAACGACATTTATATAATACATACATACATATATATATATATTTACAAATATATAAATATGTATATATGTTTCATGGTCGTTTAACGATCGAGCTTGTACGAATTAATTGCACGAACAATCGTCGCGATTGCGAGGCTCGTTTCGCGTGCCCGCGACACTCGTTACGCATCCTCAAATTTTTAGCCGTGTGTGCGTGTGCATGTGTTTGGATAGGGTTTGCGTTCAGTTGGAATGTTCGTACGATTGACAAAAAAAAAAAAGAAAAAAAAAGAAAATAAATCTAAATTAATAACTTCGTATCTTTCTCAATCGGGAAACGTGACGTTCGTCCCAGGGGTAGGTTTTTTTTCTTTAACGAAAAAATAAAATAAAAAATAAAGAGAGAGAGAGAGAGAGAGAGATTATCACGTCGTGGTCGTTTTGTGGTCGTCGGTGTCGTCAAGAACGTCGTGAGAGTGTTGTATGTATACGTATTACTCACAGGCACTGGCGGCCGCTTGACGATTCTTCGCGTAGTAGCTGAGCATATTGACGTCACTCTGGACGTCAGCCGGGCGCAGGTCGGCCAATTTGTAGTACGGTCTCCTGCGGGAATGGGGTTTACCACCGGTGTAAGCGACGCAAGCGAGATTACCGGTACCAAAGTGACGCTGCTCGGGGGCGTCGTAATACGAGATCGGCTCATCGTCCTTCTTCGTATTTTTACGGGCACTGAGAAGACGCCGGATGTAGTCGTCGCTGTGCATACGTTCCGGTACAATATCCTCGGCGAAATCACTGTTCACCGGAGAAACATCTTTGTAAATGTCTCTCTCAATGAACGTGTGACACACCTCAGACGCGTTCAACACACGTGTGTGTATAGATATATATAGATATATATATATACGTATAGTTGAAAAAGCCGACGTTTAATTGTAAGAGAAAAAAAAAACAAACGAATAAAACAGCGGCAAATGCTCGAATTACCTGGCTACGGGCCGCGGCACGAAGACGTGGATTCGTCGAAGTAGCGCGTCCGCCCTGGCGCGAATTTCCCTCGTCTCGTCATCCCAGAGCTGCCAGAATACACAATCGGTGTACTAAATTTTAATTGTCATTCGTTGATTGTTTTCCTGTATTCCGGGAACGAGCTATATCACCTTCAAGCGTGACGGACTCGCGGAAGTAACGTGAATCGTTTCTTTTTTTCTTTTTTTGTTCATTCTTTTTCAATAATTAATTCGAATAAAATAATTAATTATAAGGAATACATTGACGTTAGTGTTACGACGATTAGACGTCTTTGTGTGTTTTTTGTTTTTATTCCCGTGCGATTTGAATATGTGTTATTAATATCGTAGAATCGTCGATGGCGATCGAGGCGTTTTCTTTTTTTTTCTCGACTCGACACGGTCGAGTTGGACGAGAGACTTACGACGTTGCCCCTCGAGTTGAGGTAGTCGGAGGTGTAGGAGTGATGAGAGGGCCTCGGTAGATCGCGTATCCTCTGAAGTTCTGCCGCGAGTACGCTAGGTCTGACCCTCGAGTGAATTCTTATCGGCAATGGTGTGCCCGGATAGTAATAACTGTGGATCGGCGTGTGGACTACCGTGACGAGCCTCTTGTGCGCAATGTAGGGCAATAGATGAGGTACCCGCCTCACCTGCATTTGTCAACAACACGCAACGGAATCCAATCTGTCACTTTTGCTCTCTTTAGCCAAGGCCACGGTGAGATAAATTAGCGGGACGTGGGACTCGTTTTATCAGCCAGAT
The DNA here is from genome assembly GCA_951802705.1 of Netelia virgata. Lineage (NCBI taxonomy): Eukaryota > Metazoa > Arthropoda > Insecta > Hymenoptera > Ichneumonidae > Netelia > Netelia virgata. The sequence goes on along the minus strand of OX637864.1, from coordinate 34,951,757 downwards.
AGCTTGCCTTTTTGTTAATTCACTCAAGCTGTTGCTGTCGCTGGTGGTGATGCTGCTGCACACGTTTCGTACCTTCGTTCTCTTTTTCTTCCAAAAGCAATTTTAATCTCCGTAGCCGCGCGTACATAGACTTTCTCTCTTTCAAACTGTACTTTTTGAATCCGGTCGAGTTCGTCTCTCGTATGAATTGCGACATCAACGTTTGCAACGTGCGAAGCCAATTTGTCGCCGGGCATAATGATAAAGCGTTGTTATCCATTGCAACTGTCGTAATTTATTCGGATATTTGCCAAAGCTCGAGATCGTTTTTGCATCATGCTTCATCGATCGTCCGCTCGACTTTACGATTCGGAATTACAACCTCGGTCGTTTCAATTAATTCTGCGAAAGCTTTATGATGGATTGTTGGCTCAGAGGGCTATTAGCGACTGTCGCAATTAGTATTATTAATTATTCGTGAAATTAGTTATTTTTTTTGTTTACGTTAGGTCGAGAATTGTCGTTTTTTAAAAATTGGTCGTCACTTTTTATTTCTTTCATCATCATTATCATTATTATTATTATTATTATTATTACGTTCATATCGTTAACGTCCATTTAACGGGTCTGTTATCCGAATGATTGTGTTACGTACAGCGAACAACACCGGACGTACTCACCTGAGCTGTCGGGGTGGTCGGTCGAACGGTCGGGGAGCTCGGGCGAATCGTCGGGGAGATCGTTCGTAGCGCCGGGGAAGTCGGTCGTAACTCCTGAAGTAGCGTTAGTTGCGAGCCATGTGTTTTTTTTTGTTTTTTTTTTTTTTTCATTGCGTTATTTTGCGATTGGAACCAGGCGATCGGTAGAAGCAGCGAGGAGTCAGCGGAATAAGCGCGCCAAATGAAAGAAGAAGAAAAAACCATGTTTCGAATAATCACGTTAGTATTCGAAATATTTATGTAATTTACTTCTCGTTGTATATGTAATTTTTATTCGCATACTCTTCGTCTCTCTTGATATATATTTCATTCGACGTGACCTGTCGCGGTAACGTTTAATTTTGAATCGAATATATCCGGCACAGAGATGCATTATAATGTCACATTTTTTTAATTATCGTTATATATATATATATGTATATATATTTATATGAATATATATAGACCTGCCTGAAACTTAAAAAGTACGAGATCTGCACGCGCTCTCTAAAATTTGGCCAATTATCGCGTTGTGTGTCTAGCTGAACGATCGTAAACGTTAAAACTGCACGGTTAGTGTTATTGTTATGAGTCGATGTTAGTTAGCAACATACAGAGACGATCAAAGAGTGACGGATGGAATTTGCGTTCATGGATGATCATGGATGATTTTTTTTTTAACTAATTAAAGATAATAAATAAAGGAATAAAGACGTCCACCGTGTCATCGACGCGGTGCAACGATCGCAGCTTACATCGATACGAATAAGGTGTTGTAAAAATATATACGACATACAACAAATACGATTTAACGTTACTGTGCATACAAATCTTTATTCAAATACATTTAGGTATTTATCAAACGTTGGTTAGCTTCGCGCAGTGTTACATCTGTATTTATTTCGTTCTTTCAAACGTGTTTCATCTTTCTTTTATATATCGTTGAATAACACGTGTGCAATATAAATGACATACATTCGGGGCAACTCCGTGATTTAGTCGTTGTTATCTAAATGCAGCGTGAGACCGATCTAACATCGGTTTTACACAGTGAATTTTTGAGTTTCGTTTTGGTTTCGTTTTTGTTTTTGTTTTTGTTTTTTTCTTTCGTTCGTTCTTCAGAGGCAAAGGTAGACATTATTACGAGGGAGTGAGATCACGGTGGCTGCAATCGTATCGTTTTTAGCGCGACAACGTACGAACAAAAATATTACTACATTTCGGAAGCGTTTCTAGGATAAGCCAAACAAAAAGTCGAAATAAACATAAATAAGAGTAACAACAGAATGAGATATTCGGACAATTACATGAGGGAACAGAGATAGATAGATAGAGAGAGAGAGAGAGAGAGAGAGATTCATGAGAATATTTCGATCGGGCCGTCGTAGATTTCGCGCCAGAGGACTCGTACGTCGGGATAAGACGACGAAGAGAGATTAGACGCGGTACGAATAGTGACGATAGGTGGTACCACCGGGCAGACGACCGGAAGAGTGAGAGTCGTAGGAGGATCTGTAGCCACTGGGTCCACCAGAGTCCGAGCTCCTCGAGGACCTCTCGGTCGAGTAAGATCCGTAAGGACCGCTCTCCCTCTTGGTAACGCTCTCGGTCGTGTAGCTGGAACGCTGAGGACGGCTGTAAGGATCCGAGCTGCTCGACGACGCGTTGGAGTTGTTGACGTAACTGTAGCTGTACTGCTCTTGGGCGGATCTCACTCCCGGATAGTCGCGGACCACGTAATGCCGGGGCGTCTAGATTCAGGGATTATACAAGGACAACATTGGAGAACGCTCCGATGCCAATACACTAACACCTTTACCCTACGGAGGCCGAAGTTTTCCGTCCTCGCAATTACTTTTTTTTTCTCTTTTTGTTTTTGTTTTTGTTTTTTTTTAAATTGTTTCTTTTTTCTTTTTTCTTTTTCTTTTGTACTTTTTCATCATTTCACTAATTTCTTTTTCTTTTCGAACGAATCTTCGTTCCTTCGATTACTCGACTCTGCTAACGCGCTTTCCCTAAGGCTTTTATCGTTTATGTTTTTATTTTATGCTTTCTTCTATATATTATTGAACAATACATCTACGTCTTGCACTGCATCTTAGCTATCACAACATTGAAACCGGCCGTACGGGCACCGTGAACAAGCTGGGTGTTATCCAATTGCGACGAGGATAGGCGACAGAGGATCGTCACTTTGCACGATTCGTTTCCATATGCAAGAATGAAAAAAATATGGCGAGAATCGTCGTCGGGCAAATTTCTCATTTTAATTAATCGTTACGGTATGTATATGGCGTCTTGCGAGGAAACGAATCGGGCGTAAGACAGCCGAGACGTTAGTCAACACGTGTGTACCACCTTTCGGAAAAAATCTTTCGCGTTAAGCCAACTCTATTCGTGTTCGATCCTCTCGTATTAATAATCATGAATCTCGTTAGTTTAATGAAACATAAAGCGTGATTAAATCTTATCGATATAATGTACGAAGTATGAGACGAATTGTACATTGATGAACGTTAATTAATCGTATCGTCGCGGTGGGTGGTATTATACGCGTATAGTAACGATATCGCCGCATGCATGCGTACGATACGCGTATAACGACTTACCGCGCGTATACGAGTCTCTTTGGTCTGTAGACACACAACGTGCGGGCCAATAATAACACGGAGCGCACGCGGTATACGGTATGCGATAATAATGTCTCCTTGCCGAAATATTCAGGACACACTTGGCGCAATATGTTGAGCAACCCTTTGGCTCGCCTTGCCAAATTATGCACGCGCGCGCGCGCGCGCCACTATTTTATTCGTACGCGAACGGGCAAAGGAGAGAAGCGAGAGAACGTTGTATAGAGAGATGTTGATGATTCTACGAGTTTAAGACTCATCTTAATGCAATGTGTACGTATATATAGAGAGAGAATTCGGTGTCGCATGCGAGACGATATAACGGAGTACCGCGTGAAATTTCGTTGGATAGAAACGCGCCAGAGGTTATGGGTAAAACGACCTACCAAACGGTATAATCGTCTCGTCGAATCTTGTAACAACGATGATTGATGTTTTATTTTTATATTTATTATCATTTTTATTTTTATTTCTGTCGTTGATATATACATATACATATGCATATATGTGCGTGTATATGGGGGTGTGTGTGTGTGTGTGTTTGTACGGGCGTGCTTGTGCGTAGACAGATAGCTACGATCGACGCTCATCGGTGACAAATACGAGGGATATTAATATAATAACGGTTTCGGGATGTAGGCCGCGCTGCCCAGGCGACGCAAAAATGAAACAAACATAAAAATTCAGACGTCTAAACATAGATTGGTAAACAAGTGTTAAAAATGCGAATATGTTTTCGAGAAAGAGTGGAAAAGAGAGAGAGAGAGAAAGCCCTGAGGTCTAAAAGCGTCGCAAAAGTCTGTAGTACGCGGGAGATCGGAATTCTTACTACCTTTCATATAGTACGTTTGCAAAAAAAAAACAACAACAAAAGAAAAAAGAAAAATCCATGTTTATTCGATCGATGAAAAATCGCGCGGATCGTCATGAACTAAAAAAAGCGACAAAGTCATGTCGATCCTTGCCCTCGTTCATCGCCGTCGTTGTCGCTTTTTCAATGTGCGTTATTACGTTAAAATTCAACTGTAATCCTGTACAATAATCCGTATAGTTTGAAAAGAGAAAATAAATAAACGAGGGAATATACGAGACGTCGTTTAAATTCGGGTAACGTGTATACGTGTATGCGTGTTTGTGTGTGCGTGTGTGTGCGTACGCGTGCCCACGAGCAGGTGTTTTGTCGAATAGGCGCGTAGCTCTTTAGAATCGATACCAAGAGGGCTGTTGAAGCGCCATGAGGATCTTGGTTCGACCGGTCGCGGGTGTCAACGCGTGCCTGTGACCTCCCGGCTGTCTCGCGAGTACTCCTTTCTCAAATACGTGACCCCTGGACGCCAACTCGGCGGCAGCGTCCAATCCGACCTTGGATATTGTCCCACCCTCGATCAGCTGTCTCGTGTGATCCTCTTTAGCAGTGTTCTTGCCCCTGATCGTGCCCTCTTTGTCCTTGATAGTAACATACTGATAAAACTCCTTCTGCGGATCTTGCTTCTTGCGTCCCCAAACTGTAAACGGTTCTGGTACAAGGGACGGCCTTGGCACGAATGGAACCTTCTCCCACGGAAACATTTCGCGTTTCTGCAAATATCATCGATTCCACCATCTCCATTGGGATTCTTCGCATTTTGTTTTGTTTGTTTTTCATGCATTTTCCGTTCGGATCGTCCAGCGTTCTCTTCGCATCGCGACGGGTAGTCTTCCACTTCCAACCACGACCTTCTCTCTCTCTCTCTTTCTCGCTCTCTCTCTCTCTCTCTCTCTCTGTCTCTCTTTCTCTCTTCGTCTAATATCACGATATTTTATCAAGATTGAAAAGAAAATCTAAGAAAAACCCAACGTATCGACGTGCGATTACGACTCGTATACGACGCGGATAGACCTCGGGGCTTTGCGCCTGTGCGTGAAGTAATGAAATATCACCGATAGCAACTGACCTACGCAACGCGGCCTTGAGCGTGCGAGATGCTAATTTGTATATCGATATATACATATATATATATATATATATATAATATATATATCTCAATCTGTCGTATAATTATTGCGTGTATTATTAGAAATTGGCAGATTTGGTTATTATTCGATTAATCGTTGATAATAGTAATTGTGCGAATGAGCTTTGTTGAGCGATCAAGCGTTTGCATATATCGTTATTGAGCTCTCGTGAGCCGCGCTCGCTAGACTAAATTGGCATGGAACGCCATTTCTACGTTCCATGGCAATCGATCACCTACGCGGGCATTCTCGTTTCTCGACATTGTAAGAACGTCGGCTCGCTAATTTTTCCTACACGTCCGGGTTTTTCGGACTCGATCGAAGAAAAACGTGTTTAAAAAATAAAGACGTCGGGGTAATTGAAGACAGACGGGGTGTGATACCTGATATGGGAACGCTAATCAAGAGTACGGTCGTGTCTTTATATATATATATATATATATATATCGTCGCTACTACTACTACTATTAACTATTAACCACTAGCTACAAAGTACCATCTTGAAACGTATAGAATCTCGCGCGGGCAACTTTGACGCGCAAAAAGAGACGAGAGGAACCGGACGCGCTGTATGAATTTCTGTGACGAGGTGAAGCCCCGCGCGCGTGCGAAAGAGAGAACGTCAAGAGTGGGGAAAACGCGGGCGTCCCGATGCCGTCCGGCTAAATTAGGGCAGCGTAACGCAACACCGACGCCCCTGTACTCTTGCCACACCGCGCTCACCCTAACGATCCTCGGACTCGGAGTCAAAACGAGCTTTCCACGAGCGCGATGTGGGCCCCCACATGCTTTTTTATCCACGTCGGGTATACGCGCGACGTAAAAGATCCAATGGAAAGGAGATAGAGGCGGACTATAATAACCGGCGATGCTCTCAGCTTATCGGAATTCGATGGATATGATTCATACGCCGCTACGCTTTTCTTTTACGCATCAGCCATTTTGTACGAAATTCGGCGTGCTCGAGTCAGCTGGGAATTAGAATCGAGTTTGTTCTCGATTTATTTAACGATAAACCCGAGAATATAGAAAACGCCGGCCAGGGTCTGTGCCACGCGGGAATTAGAATCTCGACTGAATTCCTTAGGGGAATTTCATATTGCACGATACCATTCCATAAATTTAATCCCGAACGAGAAGTTTACGGATTTTGCAACGCGACGAGCATCAACGATTCCTTCTATATCGCGCTTTGGATCTTATTATTATTATTTTTTTTATTTTCGTATAAATCCCATCGGTGTACGCGATCCAAGATTTGCCGGGTCTGTGGAGTCATCGTCGTCTAAGTTTAACACTTCGTGAGTCCCGGAAAATGGCCGCGTCTGGTATAAATAGACTATCCCCCGCTCGCTCTTTCTCTCTCCCTCTCTCTCTCTCTCTCTCTCTCTCTACTTCTCTATCTATCTATCTATCTATCACCCTCTCTGCCTCCCCATCCTTCTCGTTTCTCTCTTATGACCCCGGTGCCCTCTCGGCAAACTATTAATATTGCTTACTCTCAAACGGATTTTACGGTCATCCGGTACTCTCGGACAAAGAATTCGTCGTTCACATCCCGAATGAACTCAATCCTCCCTTCCAAGACCGAATTTCTCTGATTACGAGTGCGCCACGAAGATTCCATTCCGTTTCGTTCACGGGATTTAGCATCGAAAATAAACCAAACCCACCCCACAAGATTATCGCCGGCTCAATGCCAACTGTCTGTGTAGTTCGCCTATAGACGCGTGCATAATGTCATTCGCTAATTGGCTGCCAAATTGTCGGAGACCTATCGTACGTGTTCCTCTCTCTAATTTCCACCAATCTCGCGCGCACGCTTCGTCATTTTTATTTCTCCCGCGCGGAGCTCACTTTGTTGCCTCGGATTTTTGTACGATCGTATATATAAATATCTATTTAACGTGCCAACCAACATTCACGATTTATAACGACAATGTGAATCAGCTTGACGTGCAAAATCATCGTCATCGAAACGTGACGATTCGTACATAGCGAGGACATAACGGCAACGCGTATATAGCGAACCCGGTCGCAACGGGGATTTTTCTTTTTCTTTTCTCGTTTCTTTCGTTTCATATCGATTTTTTGCACCAACAGTAATAATAAAAAAATCAAATAAAAAAAAATCATTGATTTACACACGTCACAACAGACAGGCGATACGAACGGGCGAGTGTACAACCCTCGTGTCCGTCTGCGGTACGTACGACGGTTCCGACTGTTATTAGGTCACATTTGTGTACATATATAGGTAGACAGTGTGCGTCGATAAAACGTGTGTCTTTTCGATCGACGATTCGAATCAATCGTGCGCTTCTCTCGCTCATTTGTCCACGAGATTGTAGAGAGTCAAGAGTCTGATACGTTATAACAAAGAGTTTCTCGTGTAAAGAAAGAAGGTGGTGGTCGTAGGTATTTCGTCATTGTAATATCTATGTGTATATACGATAGGTACGTAAATACATGAAAGATTCGACGATACGTGGCATACGATACAGAGTGATCGGAGTCGAATGTGCAAGTCGAGATTTTAATTAATCGCTCGCGTAATCGCGATTATGAATTTTGCCAAACGATCCATATGTTTTATTCGTAATTTTACAACCGAAAAACGTTTCCTTCGTTATGAAAAAAATCAAATAAAATAATAAATCAACGCTTCCGCCGTTATTCGATATTTATGCCCCGTTTCTCCAGCCAATGTTAGGTCACCTCGCATCATTCCCCCGTTATCAATTCTCCACGAACGAGCTTCGTGTATATATATATATATATGCAATACGCGAGAACGCCGCAACGATCCTCCGGATGTATTTTGCTTCGACGTTACGTACAAGCGGATCTAACAATGTGTCTAACGAACGCGCGAAATACGTGCAAAGCTGTGAATCTCATGCAGCCCCCCCCCCCTTTTTCCTCAATCCAACAATAACATTATCCAAAATAATGATTTTATCATAATCAGATGTTTTCTTTGGTGTTTCTGTTTTCTTCTTTTTTTTTTTTTTTTTTTTCAACGAATTTACTGATTTACGAAAAGAGCTCGTTATTCACGGTGTCATTACGATGCGAATCGCGCTCGCAACTGCGCGTGTATTATTTGGTCTTGTTTTGTTTACCTCTTCCCCTCGATTCTCGATCATAAATAATGTATATTCGACAGACGGAAAACGTATCGGAGAAAGCACAGTATGTACGAGCGGATTGAAAAACTGGGAAATTCAACACAAGGGGGATGGTTAGTTGCGCCTTTGTGCCGTGACATGACGTTAAAATAAAAGTAAAAATGCAGACTCTATCAAACACGATTCCTTCGGCTGATCGCAATGCGGATAAATGCGTTTTTGCATTTTTTGTTCGCTTTTTTTTTGCTGTTTTTTTTCTGTGCGTGTGTGCGTATGTCTTTTTTTGTTTTTTTTTTTAATTTTTATCCCTCGCGAGGGAATCACAGTCATGCGCGCTCGTAGCGATATGTTTGAATTTACTGACCGTGACGGTGTAGGAGGTCGAGATCGGCCGCGTGTAGGGTCGTCGGGTCGTGTAGAAATCGCTCTCGTAAACCATTTTCGCTTCGTTTATCCGGCTTCTCGGGTACTTCTATTTGGATTATCGGTTACAACTCGTTTCGTTGCTTTATATTTGCTTTGTTACGAAGGTTATCCGCTCGGGGAATCCTTCTTCGTTTAATCTCTCTGTCGTAAAGATTCTTGTTCTCGCGTGACGGAAGACCCACTCTCTCGATTTCTCGTAGATGCGTTCGCGATGGTAGTTGGTACGATTCTGTTTCACACGACGTATCTAACCGACTCTTCGGGGTACTCGGCTTCTCGAAGCGTCTCGTCGTCGTCGTCGTCGTCGTCGCCGTCGCCGTCGCCGTCGTCGTCGTCGTCTTCGTTCGACGTTACCACAACCTTCGTCCCACCGCGCCTCGTCGTCTCTTACCAATCCGCGGTCCCACCAACCCTCTCGTTTCTCTCGTTTCTCTCGTCGGATCGCTTCATCTTCGTCTTCACCCTGTCGTATTTTGCGCCTCTACGCGCTCGAGAGAGCGCGCGCGCGCGTGCGTGCTTCGTTAATTGCGTCATTCCAAGACCGCACGAGCGTCTTGTTGCTCACACGAACGGCTGATGCATCGAAAGAAATAGAATCGTGTTAAGGTTGCACACGACCTGCTTTTTTTTCGCGGTTTTCGGACTTTCGTTTGGCGCCCGACGTCATCGCGGCGTTTCACCGCGAGGACGAAGGAAACGCGCTTGACGTCGCCCTCCTCGCGACGCACCGAGCATTTTTGTTCCCCGATTTTTACGACTTTGAGTTTTGCCTCTCGTACGTAAATTTTGTTTTTACTTCCAGGCCGCGTTTAATAAATTTTAGACGTCTGCCAGGATGACGATGTATACGTTCGTTTTTTTTTTCGTTGCATCGTATAAATATGCGTTCTAAATATTTACCGATAAAAACGGTTTATTTACCGTTTGTCTATGCGAGGATGGAGAGACAGGAAATGGTTTGCCTCGTGGTACGCGCAAATCCCATTTCGCATTCCCGGTTTCGCCGCTGTGAGCGGCGAGTCGTCTATCGAATGTCGATATAGACTTTTCATCTCGGTATAACGATAAAAAAAACTCTTGGATCGGTAGATTTTCATGATCGTTGCAACGATTATTACTTTCGAGATCGAGTAATGACGAAAACGAAATTCAAATATTTTGGGCTACGATCGACTTGATTTTTACTACCAATAATAATATATAACTATCGAGAAATTTAGTGACAATGACTCGGTCAAAGCTTTTATTCGCGTCTTCTTTTTTTTCAGTGAAAACACCAATGATCGACTGTTATTTCGACCTCGTCCTCTATACAAATAGAAATTGAGGTCGAGGGCGCTATACTTGCTTAATTTTGGATCCTGAATCTCAATTTGAATTCATTTTTCATATTGGCGCGATTATTATCGTCAGGAATTATTGTCGGAAATTAATGATAACCCAATGAACGAGATAATTCGATAAACGCAATGTAAAGTAAGTTCGGTTCAAGAGAAACAGAGCTGTTTGTATTTGTGCATTGCAAGTGTGTTTTCCACTTATTCCAATGCGTCGCTACATTATCAACCGTAGGATTAAGTAAAACGGGACGACGCTCGGATTTTTCAGATTTCTTTAAGAAACTTGACCATTTGGCATTGGTTCGCAGGCTAATTAAAGCACTCTGCCATCTATCTTTTTTTATCTAACGACTTTATTTTTGCGGAAAGTTTGCAAATTAAAAAAACGTACAATGATATGCTTGCATAATTTGGTGGAGTAATACGAATCACTGTGAGTATCGTGGGCGAGGTATTAAAGATCATCAATATCATGACAAGGGAATATGGATAATGAAACATTTTATAGCGTAATATGAATCGTAAAATATCTTGGAAGATCATCAATATCATGGCAAGGGAATATGGATAATAAAGCATTTTATAGTGTAAGATGAATCGTAGAATATCTTCGAAGGGTGATAAGAATTATTAGGGAACCCGCTAGCCGCATAGTCTAAAAAACCAAAAACGATTCATGAAAAAATGTTTAACGACTACGATCAAAAGCGATAAACTATGAAGATTTCGAACAATTTATAGAATTTAACTAAATCGATCCTTTCTAGACTTCGCAGAGCGCCAATATACCGACGGAGTTCTATATAATATCATTTATCAACCGTTTCAATTCGGCATTTTATCTCGATCAAACGATTCCACATAGAATATTCAAAGTATATTTCTAAGTAAAAAGCATTTTTAGTCACCGGCTGCTCAAATTAAGTTGTTAAATATCAACAAACGATAAATACAAAAATCAACGTTGAAAAATTAAAGTTAGTCGACCAACTTCACGGAGTTAATAATACCGCGTATCTCATAAAGCGATTTATCGAAAGTTACAAAGTTGTCCGGCCAACACTTCAGGTGGGTACACGGCCCTGCTACTACCTACTAAATAACGAGTGAGCTAGCTCTCTGCTTATACTCGACGATTCAAGCAAACAGCCATTATAGCTGTCAGTTCCACAAGTTTTTGAAATCGAAATTGTGATTCGTCGCTTAATTAACAAACATCAGCCGACGAGATACGCATTATTTAATGTCAAATGCCGATTGTTTACGAAACTTCTTTTGCTTTAGAGCGATATAATGTCTCAACACGGAGCTGCTTTACAGACGTACAACCAAGAACTTGTGAAATGTGAGAACGATCATATCGTACCCATTATATACTTTGTTCATTATTATTTGCCTTCGCTCGTCTATTCTGATTCGAAATATAATTTCCATCGCATGGGCATACTGTTTCATCAGGTTTGGAAGAAATGAAGACACGAAGAAACGAGCTACAGACTCAGATCGATTCACAGGAGGAGGAAAAGAACAGTTTGCAACGTGAAATCGAGAAACTGTCGTACAAATTATCACGCCTTCACGAGAGTCTGGAAAAGAGAATACACGTACGAAACGAATACGACAAAACAATAGCAGACACCGAAGCGGCATATGTCAAGGTTACTTATCGTACTATGTTAATCTCAATTCTTACTACTACTATTTTATTACCGTAAATCGATTCTCCCAGAAATTTCCTGTTATAAAAAGGTTTGATCAGCGATGAAAGTTTTTGAACGATTCGTGTTAGGTTTCTAGAAGTTTTCGAGCCATTATTAGGCAACGTACAATCTCGACTCCATCCGTTCGTAATTTTATAATTATTTACAAAAGTAATTGGCAAGAGAAATATTATCTAAATATTTGGCATTCGTCCTGCACTTTTAGAAAGTTTGACGATCCATAAAAAGTTCCATGAAACTACGCTATTCTCGCCTTTTGCTATATTAAATAATATATATAAACTTTTTAACTCGTATCCTACTTCTTTATATACCCTATGATTTCTTTATATTGCGCAAATAGTGATAAAAACTGATTTTACAGATTCTGGAGAGCTCGCAACTTCTCTTAAACATGATTAAAAGAGAGGCGAACAGTTTGGATCAAACTCTAATTAAGGCTAGTATAGCGAAACAAGATCTCAGACAGTGACAGTCGTCCGAGTATTTGATTAGAAAATTATTTATTTTAAATCCGTCATGCCATAATGAACCGTTGGTCTTTGAAAAAATGACCAGACACTCGATGAGTACAAAGTTGTAAATATGGCAAACGTGTAGCGAACGTTTGTCGATAAGCGGAATGAATACGCCTGTTCTATTATAGAAATTAGGATATATATGTATATATACCCAGTGTTTATTTTTTATAAACATTTTTGTAACCAGATAATTCGTGTGTATACATTGTTCGAGCGATGGAGTCGAATGTACAGATGGTGCGAGGGATGTATAAATGAACAAGTTCGGATGTAATCGAACAAGTGTATTAATGATTATGTATTGCTAAAAACGAGCCAATTTCATTGTATCATAATAACTCTACAACAGTATGGTAACTCGAGGATTAATAATATTTGTATTCGCAACGACTGATAGCTGATATTTTAGATCGCAAATGTCATTCGCTCCGTCTCTCTTTGCAATAAAGCAAATGGAACTTGAAAAAATTTGTTCGTCATACTATATGTATTAAAGTTTTGCCATCTTGGCTAAGTCTACATCGTTAATCAACCATACATCTCAAACGGCGTCTTCGAGGGGACATCGATGGTGGACCAACTTCACGATTACGCGTTTCCGAGAGATTTTTGCTCGTGCCAGACGGTAGTCAATTCACTTGGATCATCATAACCGTGAGAAGTTATTACGTATTTATAATTGTATTTAGTATAGTCTTTTTTATAGAAATGAAATTCATCACAGTGGAATGGCTCTATGTCAGCTTTTTTGGCAACGATGCCGAGAAATATATCGTCGAATTTGAAATGTTGAGTGTACAGGCTGGTATAGTACATGTCGAGAAGGGCCTCTTTAGACAGAACGTACGCTCCAGCGGTTATGTAAGGTGGCCACAGATGGTAAGGGTATTCTTTTAGAGAAACGTACCACTTTGACGTCTTATGTCTGTGGGGCGATGAAACGATCACATAGCCCGCGAACAATCGGACGTCTTCCGGTAATTCAAAATCAAATACTTGACGTCTTCCTCTTGTGATCGAATTCTTTGGGTATGTATCGTTTGTTATAGTTAATGCCTCGCTATCGAGCGCGATCTCATTCCGCATTGTTCGTCTAAGCAGCCTTCTTGTGTCGTTGATAGAGTTCGACACTCTCAAACTCGATTTCGTTAAGTTTCTCGTATTAGGGTGGTTCGAACTTTCCGGATCGGTATCATTATTTCCTTTTTCCATCACAAGAGCCTCTTGCTCGTTCGAATCTATCTGCATGTCGGACAGTTTTATCTCTCTCTTACGGGCTGCCATTCTACTAGGCTCTTTTAAATAGTCCGGATAATAAGCCGGATTCCTTATGAATCTTAAAACATTCTTAACGGAAACATAGATATCATCATCGACATACATGTAAAATTTAGCATTTGCGCAATGGTCAACCGCCCACTTGAATCCCATCATAGTTTTTATAGTGTTATTATAATAAGAATCAACAAAATCACCCTGTACTATATCTTTGTATTTGATAGCCTCCGCATTTACTTTATAACCAAGCTCAACGTCGTGCGGATGCGTACCGAGGAGAAAAACAGTTCGAGTGGGTACATCGAAGAATCTCTTCCCAAAACCCCAAGAATTTCTTATTCCCACGCGTCTATCAAAATTTTCAACAGCGGACTTGACGAGGAAAATTATTCGCAGACTACGATAATCAGGATCGACGCATTTATCTTTTGGATTCTGTATTAAACTGTAGTTGTATTCATTTATCGGTTCCATATCCGGCTTTTTGTTGTGTCTGAGAGCATCGACGAACGGCTGAATCTCTCCTTGGTAAGGGTATATGAAATCGTCATAGTACGATACTTCCAAGATATGAGTAAATGCTCCAAAAACATCCAAAAGTATGACGAGGCCGATACCGGCACAAACATACTTTAATTTCATTTTCGACAGACATCGTACGATTTTTTGAAAGAATGATTGTAAAAAATAAAACATTCTACCACCAGATATCTTGCATTGCCCACAATTTCACATTGCTTTCCGAGAAACCGCAAATCAGTGGTACCTACAAAACGATCTGAAAACAAAAATTCTGATTATCTAACGCGACTATTGGTGGAGACGCGAAACGATAGCCAAGAAGTACCAACGCTTATATTCTGGCTAGTTTCATTATTGGGAATGTACTTACGTTTTGTTGGATATATGATATCTAATTCTCAGACTGTAGGCGGCCAAAGTCACCCGGTGTCATTGGGAAATATCCTTGGATTTTTCTACACAATGTCATAAACATAACCTTTAATTTATAATTCTCTAATAGGTTCATTTCATATTTTGAATAAGCTTTTACATGGAAATTAGTCCAGAAGAAATAATACGCTCATCCTCGTTGATCTACGATTGTACGTACGACGATTTTTCAACGAGAGTTTGGTAATAATAACACTTGGAATGATTTTTTGAGTGACAAACTGGCCATCGAGTGTTGGAATTTGTGGCGGTTCGTTGGATGAGGTTGTACTATGGTAGGTGATAAATAAAACGTTCGCTCTGTGCACTTTTAAAGCTTATTTAAAGAATTATCAATGAATAATTCATAGATATTAGGAGAGTTTTAAACAATAGGACTGTTGTAGCCTGATACAATATAACGAATCGAACGAGTATGAAAGTTTGTTTATATTTTCGTTGCGACAACTCAACGCATTGGTGTCGTTGGTGCTGAGTACGCGATGCAGTCACAACCGCCATCTTTGAGTAGGTCGAGAACTATCGACTAGTCAAAATATATCTTACTGAAACGTCTATTGCAAGAAATAAGTCTCAATTTTCTTCAACGTTCATCAGTTTCCGAAATATTTTTGTAGGATTGCATTATCGGGTTGTCGCATCGATTGTTCGGAATTGCGTGGAAAAGTTCAACGACCTCGGGGTGATTGTGACAAGAGGAGGCGGACCGGCCATGTTTATACCGTAGTGAATTTGAGCTGGTGTGCCGAAATTAAGACTGTTTTCCTCGGTCGCGTGAAACTAAAAACGTGCATTGTGGAAACGTTCGGTGACGTTGAGAAACAACATCGTTCGAAATGGAGACGAGCGAGAGGGGTGAGTGCGAGAAAATTCATATTATAAGATAGCAATATTGAGCTCTGACACAAATCCCGACTGGGGGCAATGGCAGTGTCAGGGTCGAAGCGGAACTAGTTCAGTGACCGCATTTGTCGGATATTTCCTCGAATTTCACAGAATAATCGAAAAAAATATGAGTCTCGATCGTTCTCGACGTGATTCGCTCTATCGAGACTCGTCACCTTACGGGAATCTCCTGATTCACGACAATCTATTCGGATTGTATCTATGTCACGCGTGTGCACTTTTTGTCTCGACTGTACTCTTGTGCCTCCTTGCTCTCCTCGTCGTATGGCCTGCATGCTTGGCGGCGCTAAGCCATATCATAAACGCACATGGAGCCAGGCTATCATCGGAGTGTGGAAGTAGTGAGATTATAGTAGGCGTTCATTGACACAGACACGCACACCGGTGCATATATATACAGTGCTCAACGAGATATGGTCTGCCTGATTTTTTGCTCATCTATTATTATATTGCCACAGGTCTCATCTCTCCATTAATAGATATGCGCACACATATACACGAACACAAACGAGTCAGTCCCACGGAGCGTCAATAAACGACGCACACAACCTCATCTAAATACTATATGGAAACAAATATGTTGCATAGATTTCCGATACCTTCGTGTTTAAGAACGATAACGCACGTGTAGTATGTATAGATTTGCCGAAGATCACGTTGACTTTGTTCGAGTCTCTGACAATTCGGGGAGGTATATTAATATGCGCTGACAGAATTGCGTGTGCTATTTTTCGTTTGACAGCGAAAACACGCTATAAGAGATATTATCATCGGGACATGCGTTGCAACGTGGCGACACCTGTCGATAAATGCGCGCATATACCCGCTGGCTGTTACCGCCTGTGTGTGCCTCTCCATCAGCTGTTACGCTCTCATTTTAATATGCATCATCTGCTCACGTTTTCTTCGAGTCTCTCTCGGCTCCTAACATAATTTAGGGCTAATCTTCGTATTTATCGTTCCTTATGATCAAGTACGCATAGGATTTTAATCGATTTAATGAAATTATTGAGCTGTTAATACATAGTTATCGAATATTAGTATTTTTTGCAAGAATCGATCACTCGGAGAGTCATCATCGATTCTCAAATTTCAACAAAAACCCTGCCACATTAAAATGTGTTTCATAGGTTATGTTTATATCTAATATTTTAACGCACAACCCTCAATCGTCTAGCTACTTTGCTATGTGACCACCGTAACGCAGTTTGGTCAGTATTTGGCAATCGAAAGCGGGTCTGAAATGAAAGTAGCTATACTTACCTAAGCGAATATACTTCTTAATATCCACAATTAACACCAATAAATTTTTTTGTATGTTTCCATCGCACCGTGTTATAGTTGATAAAACAAACTTAGCGAGTAATTTGCGCAGCGCTTCTGACCCAAGACCATCTTATTTTCAGATTCATGGATAAATAATTTTTCTGAATAAACATTTAATGGCTGAATAAAGTAAACGGTGAATAATTACTAGATTTCGATAATGGGACTAAACTACCTATTTCTGTATAACTTCTTAAACACAGGTCTTCAAATTGGATTCGATTAAATGCCCATACTTAAAAGTAAACTCCAAGTATATTCCTTCCCTATGTTTTGATTGCGAGTCCTCGCAAAAGAAACTTTATTTCGAACAGAGCTTTTTTTTTGTCTGCGTTTGCTGCTGCGCAGACAGCCGTCTTCCCTCTCGATGAGCCCACGTCGATTAGCAAGCTGCCTATGTAGTCACCTGTCGGTCCTCCAACACCTTCAATTTTCTATCGATCCCTATTTCGATGCACTGTTATCTTTACGCCTCGAGATTCTCGTCTCGACAATTTTAACCGGCGAATTTTCAGCCAATTGTCTATATTCGTGGATTATGTAGATATATTCGTGTTATTTCATGGACTCTCCCGTTTTTTCCCACGATTTATACGACTGTTTAGTATACGACACTAGGCTAATTTCACGTCTTATCTGATGACAGTCAGCGCCCTCGCAACGGCGACCGGCGGAAGCGCTCTGGGTTAGAGCCCTCGGTGCATATGACGCACAGACGCTAACACACAGTACTTTTTTCTAGTTATACTGTTCCCGTAATCCCTGTTCGCGTTAAAAAATACCACGGAGAGTGGACGATCTTTGTCAGCGGAATTACGTTATTCGAATCATGGAATTAGTATCTATCATAAATGCATCGACGCATACGTCCACGTGTCGTAGATTTTATAACCTCCTCAATACGTATTGTACATAATTTCAAGGTCTCTTTCACGCCCGACATACCGACCGAATGCATTCACGCGTATACGCGGTATATAGTACATTGTGCACTCACACTAGCCTCTTATACTCGTACACGCAGCACAGATGCGATGCAAATTATCGCGTTACGAAACGATTTATTATTGTTGTCCGTCCCGTCAAGGCTGTGTATTCCTCTCGGCTCGCGAAGGTATCCGCCTACACGCGCATATCCTCATATTTTCATTGTTGAAAAAACTGCAGTAGGTTCACGTCCCTATGATTCTGACAAATGGCCGATGTCAAGGGCACATTCGATGGAAAGAAAGACTTTTCCACGGGATTTAACGAAATTTGGAAAATCGATTGTGCGAATTTACCCGGGGATTGCAGGAGTAGGGTTTCCAGGCTCGATTGCAAGGACACCGAGCGCAGTCTCGCTCAGTGTCCTTGCCAAATACCGCACGTAAACCTATATATATATTTATATGTGTGTGCGTGTCTCTTCAACTCATTGAGACACTCGTACATACGTGCGTACCTACTCTTATACACAAGTGTATGCGTTCTCGCACATGCGTATATAACCCTAGTGCACATGAAGCGCGTGACCTCGTCTCCTCGTCTTACACGAAGATCGAAGGTCGTTCGGGTTACCGACGGTGCAAATAGTATATCGTCGTTGTACATACAAATATATACAGAAGGTTACACGTGGTTGGTGTTCTCGTGTGTCCTCTATAATTGCGTAAGTATCGGGGCAAAGGGCCAGCAGGAACGTAGATGGGAGAAACGAGCCAACGAGGCGGCGCAATTGGCTGGAAAGTTTATATAGGTACCGGCGCTTCCCTCGTTCGCAATGTTGCACGCGCCTCGCCCAGTCTCGCGAAGGCGAAAGAGAGGAGACTCCAAAACAAGTGCATCGCCGTAGAATATGGGTCAATGTCGAGGGATATTCTCCTACCCTACCTCACCTCCGCGCGCTCCCTTTAGCGCCCTCGTGTTGTTGACGTCGGTTCCACCTACTGACCCACTTCGTGGAAACGTCACCTGGCTGGCCGTGCGATGCCCGAATATACCCCACGAACGCGCATCATAATCCGCTCATCTAGCTGGGATATATATTTATAGCCGATACGCTAATCGTACATCTTTTCGTTCCAAATTATTCCATAACGAAATATGTAGTTATTATTATTATTGTTGTTCCAGAGAAGCGATATGATAAAATTACGTTTATAATTTGTTGTCGTCGTCGATAAACTTCGGTACGAGGAATAATTTTATAAGAGCGAACTACACCAAATAGTTGGAATTTCAAAGGATTTGTATTCGAGAACTAGGAGACGGATGACCGCTGTTAGTAACAACTTTCGACGGAGAAAGAGACCGTAAATTTCAACGTACAGGGCCACGAGATCTTACCGAGCACTGGTTGTCAGGAGGGAGGGCGCTTAAAGTCTCGCGTCGAAAAGGCTTCTTCAGCGTTCGTCGAGTTTTCTCCCAGAGTCAACGTCATTCGTTTGAGGTCCGATCGGATAAGAATATACCCGGAGTCTCGGATATTTCAGTATACAGTGGATGTTTTTTAATATTATACGAAGCTAATTTTCAGCGAATTAAAAAAAGTAGCGAAGCATCGGAATGGAAAGTGTCCAAGTACAGGGAAACAGAAGATTCCGTTGTTTCACTGGGCTAACGTAGTATAGACACGTATCGACGTATCTTTATCACGTTTCGCTCGTTATTTCTTCTCTCATAGTCTCTTTAATCCCAGAAATGCATTTTCTCGGTTCTTCGAGATGCTGGAGTATTTTTCTTCTTCCACCGATTACGTATATATCAGGAAACTAGAGACCGAGACTACGGGCATGAAAATCGTGCGGCCGCTTTAGCTTCGCCGCTGGAACATTCGTGCCTCGTCTCTCCACGTGCAAGCGGCATCGACGAGAAACCTTTACCGTCTGTCGACCGTTAAAATTCAAGGGCAAGGCCAGAGGAGTATAGAACAAGAGAAGGGTGCTGCCGTTGCCGCTGCCTGTGAATCGCGTATGCGCCGTCGCACACACGTACGTATTATTGCAGGCGGTTCCCGAGTATAGACGAATGCGCGCGCGCGAGGCCGGCTATATATATATATATATATATATATGTATATGTAGGAATAATTCGAACGTTGTCGGGTAGCCGATTAGCGTTTCGAAATTACGAATGACGACGAGACGAGACGGTCTCACCCGGAACAATGAGTCGTCCGATTGAACGATGCAGTCGGACTCGCGACGCTTTTGAATTAGCCATTCTTCGGTTTCGCTCGTCTCATTGTTATAACGCACCGCGCGATCGCTCGCATTAACTTTTGCAGCTGCAGCTTCTTCGTGTACGTAATTACTCACACGATCTACAGCTCGTTCTGTACAAGCCTTATTCGTCTCTTCTCTCGTTTCCTTCTTCTCGCTCGACCGAGACAACGATACACAGGGTCAAAATTGTTACAGCCTGTAATTATAATTTACAGCTTTCGTAAACACAGGATGATTTAGCTTCGACGCTAAATTCGGACCTGGCGAAGCAAAGAGACGATATTAAGAATCGATAGACGAAAAATCGTCGACCGCGAGTATTCGGGATAAAAAATTAAGGCAGGAGACTCATATAGGCGCGTGAATTTCGATCGATTTTCATGAATGGTTTTTTTTTAACGAATAATTTTTTCGATGTTTTTGAAATTTGCCATATTGTTTATTTATATTTTGAGCTGTTACGAGATTTTTTGTTTGTTTGTTTTTTTTTTTTAATTTTATTTAATGAACAATGGCCGATTTATTGTGCAGTCTTCGGGGAAGACCGCAGCGCGAGTTGTTTATCATTGTATTCATTCGAAAAAAGAAAACAACATCTCATAAAAAAAGAAAAATTCGCGGATTGAGACACATTGTTAAAAAAACTTTGCAAATTTTACTACATTTTCCAATGGTTTTCGCCTCGAAAAAATTATTATTTTTAAAAAAATTTCAAAACAAGTAGGTTCACATAGAAAGTAATGGTATAGGAAATATGTGTGCAAAATTCCAGCGTGATTGATGAACAACTTTTTGAGTTATCTGCCCCACCGATTTGAAAAACATAGTGTTGAGAAAAACGCGTTTAAAGTGACTGACGGCGCGCGAACGTTCGGTATAGGAGGGTCGCGTTTACGCGTTCTAACATGACAAATACTTTGAATTAAGTTTTATAATTTTGCTGATGTATTCTTAAGATTTTATACTAACATTTTTTGAAATAAAACAAAATTTATTTTTTTAAAATTCTATATAGACTCTCCTGCCTTAATCGCTCGAAAGGAACCGATCGTGATTCGTCTACCGCAATGAAGAAAATAAAAATTAGATGGTAAACAAACGTGTAATGAATTTTCTTAACGCGAGGTAAAAATTCTCATCGCTCGAGCCAATAATCGGGCAGATGCGCGCTTTTATTCTTTCGTTTTTTTTTCGAATTACGAGCCATCTGATCGTACTAAAGTCACTAAACGGCCTAGATCGTTACGTTGTCGATATTACGCGGTTCTTTCGTTTATAATCATCGTCGATACGCGTAAAACAACGTGTATAAAAAATTGTGCGCTCGTGCTTGTAAAAGAAACATAATGCGGGCGTTCTACGGGCAAATAGGTATTTTGTTACCTGCGAATAAAACCTGAAAAACGACCAAGCGGGTCCCGCTGTCTCGCGCGTCGCGTAGATAAAGTTTTTTTTTCTTTGCCATCGGTTTGAAAATTTGGGGAATCATCGTCGTCGACGAGAGAGACAGAGAGAGAGAGAGAGAGCTCGTCGCAAACGACCGAGCGAAAATGAGCAACGAACCGATGATTTCAAATTGGTATGGCGCCAAACTCCATCCCTGGAACCATAAAAGACTCTCTTTCTCTATCTCTGTCTCTCTCTCACTCTCTCTCTCTCTCTCTCTCTCTTTCGGCTATATACTTTTACTCTCGCAGCATTATTACTTTTAGTTTCTTCCCGTTCGGGGTCTAACGTAAGTCTAGCACAAATCTCGTCGTCTTTCTCTCTCTCTCTCTCTCGCTCTTCGTTTCGACATCGATTTGTTTCTTTTCCCTCACGGCTATACTTAGTTCCTCTCTTCGCAGTCTTCGCCGAGATCGTTTCCTCGCGCTAAAGTCTACCATCTCGATCCTCTCCCGTCCCAAGACCGAGATATCCAGAACATCTCGCCGCGTGCGGTCGCGTGTATACGAGAGTGAAACCAGTTTCCTCGTCGGTCCAAGAATGTAAACGGAATATCGCCGAGTCCTGTTAACCTTTTCTCGTCCTTTGCTCGCCTCCGCAAAAAAGCCAGGTGCGCGTTACGTTTAGTATACCTACATATATGCCCGCGTATGTTATATATATATATATATATATGAATCCTGCGTTGAAAACTCAAACGGGAAGCTGCGAAGCGTTTACGTCGTCTCGAAGGGTAAAACCCCGGTAATAGAACATTGGCAAAAATGGCAATGAAAAAAACGAACGTCATTCATGCCGCTTGAGAACGAGCGTCCTCTCTTACTCATCTATATCGGTTGTACCAAATTTAGAACGTACCGGATGAGTGCATTCGACGACGACCACGACGATGTGTCTCGCGAGTCTCTTTCCCTTACAGACACGCTTCTCGTTGCAACTAGCATTGGCATCGTGGATCAGGTGACACGTACATGTCGTTTCATCAAAGATTCTCGAAGTATAAAAAACAAAAATGCGATTCGTTTCGTCGCAATGATGGAAAAGGGAGATTAGATCTCATCTACCCTCTTCTTAAAATAAATCCTCGAAATTTATATGAAAATAGCGTAATCTAGGTTCGTAAATTCGTGAAATATTCTAAGGTAAGTATTTAGAATAGATATATCGAGGCTCGCGCGAGTACGGGAACGAGAGGTACTCACACGTGCCTCGTCGTCGCATCGACTGTCGCTCGGCTCTGTCAAGGTTGCATTTAGCTCGATGCACTCTGAAACAGTGGTACGTATATATATATTCGTGCTCATAGCACACATACGGTGATACACAGGTGCATAATAGTATAGCCGATACCTCGCGTCTCGTCGATGTTCGGTGCACAGATCAGGCAGTAGGTAGTTGGATTCGCGTATACCGTTCTAGTGCTGGCGGCCGGCCGAAACCACGGCACTGCAGTCGTTTGTATGGTCGCCGGCGTTGCTTCTGTCTATAGGTGGCTAACCTTGACGGCCGTTATACCACTACATTCTTCCCGGCACCGGGGCACGACTATCTCTATACGATACAACATGTTCTCTCTCTCTCTCTGTCTCTCCCTCTCTCTCTCTCTTTCTCTTTCTATTCTTCTGTTCCTGCACAGTTACGATCTCGGCTTTCCAGGGTTCTTTCGCGCTTGCATCGTATTCGCTACCACCTAGCATCGGTAGTAATGCAGTAAGCCGTGATGGTGGTGGTAGTAGTAAACGCGGTATTGGTCAGACACGCATACACGTGGCACTCGTGGCGTGCGTGGGCGTTATTCGCGCAACAGATGAGAAGAATGCTGGTAAGAGAGAGAGAGAGAGAGAGAGAGAGAGAGAAAGAGTCAGAGGGGTGGACTTGGTAGGGGGACGGGGAAGGGCAGATGCACGAGAGAGCATCGGATACCAGAGTCGAGCCGACATATGGGCCAGATACATCGCGCCGCGGTCGAGAGACGCGTTCTCTCTCTTCGCCGTGCTTTGTGGTCCGGAAGCAAAGTACGTGTGAGCCGCGGTATGAGAACAAAAAACCACATTAATATATATATATATTTAGAGAAAGAGAGAGAGAGAGAGAGATACGCACGATATATCGAAACACATTGAGTTACCGCCCCGAGGTTGTGCGTGAATATAAATGAATTCGAATAAAACGGAAGAAATCGACCGACTTTGCGGCCGTAGGAATAGTTTGGGAATTAATGGGGAACGGATGATTATGATGAGTCTCTTTCCATAATACATTTCCGCCGCATGGGTAACCGCCGGTGAGCAATTGAATCTCGGAAACGCGAAAGAATGCTCCCTCTCTTCCTTACTCGTCGTGAGTTGAGCAACATTTTCATTCTTTTGCCACCCTTTTTCTCGTGCCATTGGAATAATTCGAATATCTCATTCGTACGCTTCGATCGGGATAATTTCTAATTTATAGGACAGAACGTAGGGCATAACTCGGGATAAGAAAAAAAATATAAAAAAAATACGAAGAGAGCGAGGCGTAATCGCTTTCCCGGTTCTCATTATCGCACGTGACTGCTTTTATTGCATCCGGCGATATCCAACTGGCGATTCCACGGCGGCGTAACCTTGAAGCGTGTGTGATACGAGATTGACGGAGGTATATAGACGAAGCTATATAAACCGTACGAAAGATAGAAGAAGAAGAAGAAGAAGGAAAAAAAATCGAAAACGAGTAGTCATTACTCTCGGCTTTTGTATCGCGTTGTATTTTTTTCTCTTCTTCTTCTTCTTCTTTTTCTCGCACCCGTCCCATTAATAGTCGCGTTTTACGGAGCGCGAAGCCGAAACGCGCAATCGCGTTACTCATCGGCCGAGAGTCGATCGGTCGAGCCTCTCTACCCTCTTTCTATTCCTCTCGTTCCGCTACTCTCGCTCTTTTCGTTCCTCGGACGTTTGCCCACATGCTGCAAGTCGACGGGTGTCTAATGCCCGCTCGGTTGCGCTTTTACCACCGCGTAAAACAGAACTCTTCCGAGTATATCGCTCTTTCATACAACCTCTATCGTCCTACTTTTTTCTTCATCTATCGATCAAAAAAATTCTTCGAATTTTATTCGTGCGAAAATAATTCAAAAAATTTCAAACTACAAATACTCGTATTTAAAAAGAAAAAAACAAATCCGGGGCGTAATCGTAGGAGTACCTACTACTACTGCTGTAATAAAATAGCTACTCGGCCTATCATTACGAAAGACGTTGTTCATGCTCGACGATAAAAATTCTCACGAATAAATGCAAATTTCGTATATAAAATAATTAAAAGAAAAACACTTTGAAACTATGAACACTCGTATTTCGGCAGATAAAACAAACCCGACGGGTAATCGTATGAGTACTACTGTAATAAAATACCTACTCGGTCTAGCATTACGAACGACGTTGTTCATGCTCGACGACATGAGTTCTCACGAATAAATGCAAATTTCTTACGCAAATTTTTTACCCCTATACGATTAACATACACGCGTAAATACGCGAGTAATATCGACGTAGTCGCGACTTATTTTCGTCATATACCTGAATTTTATTTATCGATATCGGAACGAATAAGGAGAAAACAATTAACGAAGTGAACAGAATGAACGAATTAATGTAGGAAATATCGCGAGCGACCCGTTCGATTACACTTTAAAAGCACAATCGAGTGTACACGCGTATTATTGTGTTATTAAAGCCGGAGATAATCGCGCGCGCCATGGTAAAACGTGAGCGATAAATATGGGTCCAGGCCCGTTGCCCTTGCACTCATCGGGCTGCTGTTGTGTCGCATCGGTCGGTGGCGCGAGCGAGACCGAACAGTGGTGCATACATGACGCGGCGCCGCCGTCTGCCACCATTGCGCGCGCGCTCGCATACACACAGACACACACACACAGGCAGACAAAACACACGAAGCTCTCATTCTCGTCCGTCTCGTTCCCGCTTCGAACAATTTCCTCGCTCAGTCGTTCGCCGGTTCTCACAGCGCGCACGACGCGCACGACGCGCACGCGTCTCATACGTAAAACGTGGATAACGCGAATTTTAACTTTTAGCCACGGGGATTATGCGAGAGGTAGCGACCTAATCAAGAAGAGAGTGAGAGGATCGAATGACATTCGATACTTCGTTATGTTATCTATCTTCGTTATCGCGTTTATTTTGCCATTCGCGGGATTTCGATTTTAATAATAAGCAGATTTGTTTTCATACTATAATCGCCGAGCTTGGCTCTCGTATTCGTATATATTTTTAAATTCTTTTAACATTATTTTTTTAGAACGTCCAAACAAACGAGAAAACGAACAAAAAAAATTTCATTCCTCCTATAGGGCATTGCTAACGATTATTGCCCTGTCGAGAATAATACGCACGTGTGTGTACACGATATCACATAGTCCTTTGGTAATACGTTATAAAATCGCGTCCTAATGGTCGGGGGATCCATATGGTCGTTAAGGGAGGGATGATGTAATTTCGATTTAAACAAACTTAAGGATGTCAAAAGGTTTCGATATTTGTATAAAAATCGTTTATTGTTTTCGTATCGTTAAATGCGACGCTCGTCGATCTTAGTCGCGAGCCAAACACCGGTACTACGACAACGAACGATAACCCACCCTCTACCAATTTATCGTTTATATTTTTTCCACCGCGTATTCTCTCATCAATAACACCGTGTACACTTTAGTCATATTCGCTCGGAAATCATTGTATCGCCCGTATATATATATATATATATATATTGATCTTTACTTCGCAAACTTTTCAAAAAATGTTCTTTTGCACGTTGTGTCGGATAGAGATAAATTTTGAAAAAAAGCGTGATACATGTGGGCGTCGAGCGGACGGTCTGCTTTCCCAGTGCCAAATTCCGATTATGCGCCGGCTTTTGCGCAGTTGCCGCGAATAGAGATTGTGTGTGAGAGAATGAGAGAGAGAGAGAGGGAGGGAGAGACGAAAGACCGTCATCCGTGCCGCTCCCGTGGCTCATGTACACAAGTACTTGTGTGAATGTACATTTATACATACATATACAATATATATATATATATATATAAAACGTACCGAAGTCAGACGAAAACGACTCGCGACACGCGACGAACCTTTGCCCGCCTTTGGCTCGATTAGTAACGAATTCACCAGACGAATTCGTCCATCTCTTCGTCAAACTCATCAATTAGTATTATTCGATATTCCCGCGTTACCATCCAATCTCTACGTGTATACTTTGTTTTCTGAATTATTTCCACAAAAATCTTGTTCGACTCGTGAGCGCGTGCTTTTTATCGTATCGAATTATCATAATATCTTGCGACCACCGATGTATACCGACAATGTCCATCCGCGTAATTCTTCCTCGCGATAACGAGATCCTCTTATCGGGCATCGCTTCGAAATATCGTCGTCGATGGAACTCATCGTCTTAAACGTATTTTACGTTTTAAATACCATGAAATATCCTTTCTCGACACATTTTATTCTTCTTCTCGTGGTCTTTTTTTTAACGAAGTACCATCCTCGATTTACCTATTCGTGGCAAATTAATTATTTCCCACCGTTTAAAATTATTCTCAGTGACGAATCTCGAAGAAACGTCGTATGTTTGTGTGTTTGATAAGGGTGGTTTCGCGACTCTCGTAAAAATCAGAACGTGTAACGAAGTCGGGTAACGAAAGGTGCGTGGGTGCGGGATATTTAGCGCGAACGCGTATAACACGGGGTATGGAAAATATTGAAAGCGTGTATGCATACTGTGCCAGTGGGTTTATGTAGCTAGCACGTATCGATTCGGCTTTACGTTATATGCACCGGGACGAGCTCCGAAACCTCTGGAGTAGTAGTACATACGTACATGCGTTTAATAGTAGTAATAGTAGCGTATCCGTGTTCCCTCCCTCTCCCCTGTCCCCTCTCCCTCTCCCTTCCCCGTTCGCCGACGCTGGTATATTCGGCATTGGCCTTGAATATTTGCAGCCCCCGCAGTTATCCTCGGTGGCCTCTCTCCGTCTCGTTCGTCGCCACGAACGGTAGAGACCATCGGTGCGCCGCGACGAGAACCTAGTCAGGATCGTGTGGGGAATTCGCGCTACCGAGAGCGCATCGTTCGTATCCGATCGCGATTTTTTTATTTCGCTTTCGGTTTCCTTTTCTCTTTTTCTTTTTCACCAAATAAACTTTTTGTTTTACTCGAATCTTCTTTTTTCCGAAGAAATCGTGCGAATCGTACTCGATAGAACGAATGAAGGGTTAACATGTAAATGTTCGAAGAATCGTTGTAACGAGGATAAAATAAATTGACGTATGTGAGAAAGTATCCATGTATTTCTTGGGGTGGTGAAAAAAAGGGGGAAAAGATTCGTTCGTCGAGTCATCGAGTGAATAGTTTCTGATTTTGTCCTCGTTGTGTTATCGTTATGAATTATAATTCGATCGCGTGTAAGTAGTAAAGCCCGCGAACGAGCAGACACGTATTCATGAAAACTTTCTCTCTCTCTCTCACTCTCTCTTTTCCTTTTTTGCACCTTCGCGTTATTTCGTTTTCTCGTTCATCCCGCGAGGGACAAAGTGCCCGCGGTGATGGGCGAGAGATGGATGGATCGAAAATGGGGCGCGAGAAAATAAATTTGTCCCTCGCCGAGAGACGATAAGGGAGACTTGATATATCTCGTTTCCGTTTCACTCGGTGGTGTGGGAGGGCGGGAAGGGGTGTCCCTGGAATTTGGCAAAATAAAGAGAGCGAGCGTGGTACGCGATCGAATTTCGCGTCTCTCGAGATTTTCTCTCTTCGTACCTTCTTCGTCTCTTCTTTTTCCAGACAATTGTCAATTCATGAATTTCGAACTCGTTTACGTTATTCTCCCCAGATCTCGTCGTACCGTCGGGCCTGGATAATATTAAATCGCATCACCGTGTCATCGGCATCGTCGGGTCGGTGCGCGAGTGCCGAGTAAACCAAAGACAGCGATGACGATATCGTTACGATTATGACAAAACGACTCGGGCGATAATTGATAAAAAGAGAAATAATTACACGCGAAAAGTGTCAACGATACCAAAATTTAAACCAAAAATACGATCGGGCCGCATCGACGGAATTACGCAAACGCTCGACGAATCAGTGAAAGTTGTATACGATAATTACGAATTTGAAATAATATTGGAACCATTGGTACTTTGGATTATATAAAAGTGATCGATCGTAATAGTGAAGTGGTGAAATTAAGAACGAAAGAGTTTATAACGAAAGAAAATCGTCGAAGATGATGAAGAAGGAGAAACCAATGATGTCGGTGACGGCGATCATCCAGGGTGCTCAGGCTCAGCACTGGGCACGGGGTAACACCTGTACGTATGATATTTTCGTCGTATTTCTTATCCTCCTTCCTAAATCGAGGAAACACCAAAAGTTCGTACGTCGATGTTCTTCGAGCTACGAAGATAATCTCGTTGCTTTGAAATATCGAATACCTACACCTCGCTTTCGCCGCTCGTGGGAACACTCGTCGCGTCGTTGCCGTACGCAATTATGTCGTTGCGAGTTGATGTGTATTAATGTAATTCATAAACAGAGCGTAATAAAACACGCGTTTGTCGCTCGCTCCCATGCATCGTTCGTCGTCGAGTCAGCCTCGAGGTTTTATCGTATAGGACATGTGCCGTTTGCGAGAGTAGTTGCGACGAGCCTTTTATTCCGCTGTTGCAGCTAGCAACAAGCGAGATACAGACGCGCTCGACGAGACGAGCGCACGAAGATATACACAGCGAAAGAACGCGTAATTGTAAATAAATTATGTAACGCGTGGGTTGAATCACTTTTGCTCGATTCGCTCGTGAATAACGCGCGAGATGAAATAACGCGCCTCGCCCTTATTTTTCTTCCGAGATATTCAATCTCTCCGGCGCTCTTCTGTCTCACTCGCGTATTTCTCCTCGTACCTGTTGATGTTTTATTAACACTCTCGTTGTTACTTATTTTTCGTTACAATTTGTTTTTCTCAATTAACGAGAATCAATGATTTTTCGTACCCGAGAAAGAGAAATAACAATCGAGGGTCTAATTGAACGCGATTTGGAATACGCACGAGTTCGCCGCTGTCTCGTTAGTTCGTTTATCGTGACACTGGCTCGCCCCGTTTCTTTGGCAATTCGCTCGAGAAAACGAGTCTCGTATCGAGCATCCGTTTTGTTACTAGCTGCAGCTTCGTTACGCGAGGGCAAAGACAATTAGCGTCTCGCGATTAGCATCGTTCGCGCGCTCATCCATCGAGTCTATAGGTACAGTTTGTGGCATTTCGAGTGGAACTCGGGAAAAATGGTTAGTCGAATCGAAACTAATTCTGGCGAAATTTACTAGCGAAGTTAAATTTCGTCTTTATCAAATTTGATCCTGTTTGGTGTCAAGGTCGGTCGAAGATGGACCTCGATTTTTCAGAAGCAAAACGTATAATTATCGCTTTTCCGGTCTTAGGAATGAAACGTGATTCGAACGAAAGTGAGATTCGTTCCTACCTTGAAAAATCAGTTGAGTTACGGCACTTGGAAGTTGTCACGAGTGCTGACCATTCACCGTCTGAATTAGCATTACTCGACGTGTACCACGTGGAGGTCGCAGGGTCGAGTTTATACGCACCCATGCACACGTGCACACACGCATGCGCTTACATATGCGATTGCAGATGGTGAATGCTCAGTGCTATGTGACATCAGCCTTGAAGTTTCATAACTTCCGTTAATTTTTAAGTTAGGAAACTTTTGTTTCTCTCCGTTTCGTCTCAAATCTGCTCAAGCTGACTACGTGTCATAAAAAATATATCCTCTAGCGGAGTATAAGCCAACCAGCGCTTGACCTTGACACTTTAACCAAGGTGGACAATAAAACCTCGATATTTTCTCCCCCTCGAGAGGCCACGACGATCGTCGGAACATTTTTTTCCATCGATTCGACCGTTTTTACCTTCTTCTATCGTTTCGCTTAAAATGGGACAGCCTGTACCATTTACTCGGGCTGAAGATCTAACCCGATGGTCAACCTTCGTCCTTCGGCTTGCATCCGCGCTTCGTCGTGCCATTATGTACCGATTGGCCGACCCACGCTTTCCATATCAACCCGATTGATCGATTGACTGGAATATTTTCCCTCTCGTTATTTTTCTTTTTCTTTTAGTTTGCCTCTCATTCATAAACTGTCGTCGCGATGCTACGGTGTATTGGAATATTTCGCGCGAAGCGAACGCGGTGTCGTTCGTTCGCGCGACCTTCCTAGACACGATGGGAGACGTCATTGTTCGTATCGACCCAAACGTATTCCGCATCTTTACACATGCACACACGTATATTCATTCTCTCTCTCTCTCTCTCTCTCTCTCTCTCTCACACACACACACACATACACACACGTTGATTATACATGCACGCCAGGAGGTATGCACAGGCTGCATTAGGTAGAACCAATTAGCGAACGCGTTGCGAGGCTCTACCACGATATTGGCGACCGCACCCTTGCACTCGCATTTATACGTATTAACATATTTTTTTAATTGAAAAAGCTCGTCAGTCAGAGTAGACGTCGTATCAATTTCCTCGATGTTTGCGATTTACACATCTCGCGAGAACATCGAGTAATTAACAGGTGTCTGCCGACGAATCCAAATAAATGAATTTTTATTTTTATTCTTTTTTGTTCAATTTTCGTTCAAATCGAATTAAGTATCGCGTTTTTAATGATCGAAGCGAGACCCGCCGATTTTTATATCGAGCGTACGAGACGTTTCGTTCTCATCGTATTAGGAAGGTCGGGCGAGACGGGGTACTGGACTAATTACGTTTGCAATCAACCGATCAAGTTAATTGCGGTGCCTAATTACTCGTCGCCATGTCAATGATCAGCTGTGCGAGTGTTGACATAATTTTGTTTGAACAAAATCATTAAAAATTGTGAGTTTCGTGTGGCACTTAGGTAAATATTATAGACAGAAGATTGCACTAGCAGGTAAAAACTTGTTTTTTAATAATATATTTCTTGTAAAATTTATATTCGATTCTAAATGTAAAAACTGATCGACGAGAAAGATGGGGTATGCGTCTTTCCCGACACAGTGCTTATAATTATTTATTTAGGATGGTATATAATTATAAATTCTAAAGCAAAGAAAACTACTAGAAAGTCGTCTTCTAAAGAGATGGATATTGGTAAAACAGAAAATACTCCCATGTTTTTATTGCTCAGGACGATTCTTGGACTGCAATGAAGGTTGAATGGCGTGTTTTTCGTGTTTTGAGCGGGCCCATTGTAGCTGCTCAAGTATCGATGACTAGGATGAGGAAGAAACTCATATTTGTCTGTTTCGTCGTTTTTAGATCAGGAGAATGAGCGATCACTCCATCGTACCCGACCTATCCGGTAAGATGGTCTGATCGCTGTATTTTTATAAATTATTATTTTATGACGAGTACAATGATTAGACGTTCTTAATTCCATGTGACTATTCAATACGCATAACAGATTGAGATTAAATAAGATTAAATACGATTTAGTTTTTTACCTCTTATACGATTACAGTTTGGAACCTTAGCTACCCCGTCTTGCCCGGCCTTCCCCTATTCCTGAAATGCAGAAAGTAGCGTGGATATCCCCTTGTCGGACAAAATTGCCAAGCCCACCGGAACAAGCGCTCGTCTTATTTTAACGCGAGCAGTCAACCCCCCGGAGTTGTTCCGCGACGATGACGAATCGTCTCGGGGTTGAAGCTAGCACGGGTTATCGAGACCGACCGGTATAGAGCGAGAGCGCAATATCGTGTACAGGCCACATGTACCTACGCGCTAGCTACGTGCTAAGATGAATCGAGCGCCGTTCCGTTGGCCTCAGGTCGAGTCTGGCAAACCCTGAGCGCGCTCGAGAGAGAGAGAAACGAAAATAAATGTCGCGGGCTCTCTTATCAGAGTCGAGATGTCGTGCGCGCGGACAAAATGTGTTTTATATACAATAATACACGTATGCTTCAGGGATTCGCGAGATGGCGACTAATGTACGGCCTGTGCACGCGTCGTCGAGCCGCGTAGAAAAATAAAGAGAGAAAGAGAGAGAGAGAGAGAGAGAGAGAGAGATCGCGGTTGGGAAGGTCACGCCATCGCTTCGTTATCTTTTTTTCGTCGAGTATTTTACCCTGTGTATACACGAATGCATGTATATATGTATATATATATACATAGGTATGTATTCCTTCTCGTCGACGTGCTTTAGCAATGCAATTTATACAGACCTCTTTCTCGTTTCTCTTATCTCGTTTGGCGCTCGCGCGACGGCCGCACGAGCTAAGCCATTGTCACGCGTTCTTATTAATCCCGCGACACACAAACGCGCCCCAACCGCCCGATGTACCATGGGAAAATTCGATCGATGGAAAAATCGCGTATCTATACGGTGAAGAGCGGGGTAAATTGAATCACTCGCTGTAATTCCGGATTTTCCCTCGATTAAAATGCGACGCCTCGCTTTCGTTGTGAAATTCGGTCGATTGGAAATAGGCGGAACATGGTCGAAATACGGTTGATATTCAAGGTCGAAAGTCGAATCTACTTAATCGATCATTCGGACGATATATTTTTCGGTCGAAAAAAATGTTTGGTTACAACAAAAAGGGGCTGATATATTTAACGATTCGATCGACTTACCGATGCGAATTACCCCGTACAAACCTATTCAACTTTCCAGTTATCGATAATTCCATCGAAAACATAATCGATGATCCTTGTTAGAACTTTTAAATGGGTGAAAAATTTGTACATCACCGATTGAAATAAATATGTCGGGTGGGATTTTTCGCGGCGATGCAGCGTCGCCGCGAAAATCCTCCGTAAGTTAGTTAGGTAAGCGTGTATGTCGTTGGTAAACTCTCCGTCGTACGGACGTAAGAAAATACGCGTGCGAATAACGAAGCGCCCCTGAGCACGACTGTACGAGGAGATAACCTTGGCACAAATGTGAACGAGGCATGAAGTGCAAGTCCTACTATACAGTACGCTCTGTGCTCACTCGCGAATTGTCCCACTCGCTCTCGTACACTCGTACGTACGGGTTTACTTATCGAGCTCGGTGGCTTACACGAAGCTCGAGGATCGCGATAGAAACGTGTGAGCTCTATATCGCTCGACCAATTGTCAATCGCGTTTCTCTCCCGACTGAAACGGTATAACGATCGGCGTTCGGCGTCACGGAAATTCGTTGACCCCTAGAATAATAAAAGGGACGACCCATCCTCCTACTCTCGCCGCGCATGTTTTATCCATCGAGGAAAGAATTGAAATATAAAACAAACAAAATTATTCGATCTAATCAAATCTCTGGTCTTTAATAAAATATTCGTTGTCGAGCGAATTTGAAATTCGAAAGAATTTCTCAATTCGACTCCAACCCTTCGAGGTTGCTAGCGAACGAAGATATTAAAAAAAGAGGCTAACGCCAGAAGGATGTTGAAAAAGGGATGTAAAAAGAATTATCCGCGCTAGTAAAATCTTCGGTCTCGATGAGACCTTTGTCGTAACGCCGGATGAACCTTACCAAGAATTTCCTCGATTCGATTTCAACCCCCCGGTAATGGATAAAAATATTTTTAAAAAGAGGCAAAGGCTAGAAAAATGTCAATTACACCGAGGATTTTTCTATCGACGCGCGAGAACGCTAGACAAAAGAATTATATCATGGATCGTGTCACGATCGTGGGCGTTGAGAAAATTCGATTGGAAAAGGACGCGCGTTTATAGTTAACCGGCTTGCCGACAACTGTCGATCCTTGGGTATCTCGAACGAAAGGGTTTAACGAAATGAAGTAATTTCGACGCGCGTATATCGTACATACGCAATAAAATGTAAAGTACATACGTACGTAGGGATAAATTCGACCGTGCTTCGATCGAATAAACGTGCATAAACGAGCATACACCCACACGGAACACGCGCTACTGACTCGAATCCCCGACCTCGTGACCTTCCCCGATTGACCCAGCAGCAAAGGCTCGCAGAGTCTGGGGTATATACGAACTGGGCATACCCGTCTCTCGCACGTGGCGCACAATGTTCTTCCTCTGTACGGTCTATAGGATGTTGGCGTGCACCCGACTGTCGCCCTCTCCACTTCGTGTATTTGCTGGCTCGGTTGATCTATATAAAGCGCACACTGCATATATCACGGCAACGGCTCCCTCCTTTACGGGTTGTCCTCGCTCTCCCTTTCTCTCTCTCTCTCTAACTCTCGGAGGGAACTTTTTTGTCGATGTCTTTGTCGTTGTGGTCGCATCGTACGCCTGAAATAAAGTCATCCGTGTAAACAAAATTCTGCCTCGTTTAATTTTATCGTCTCATAGAGAAAGCTTGCTAACGATGAGAAAGAAAAACGAGTTTTTCTTTTTCTTTCTATACCATTCGATGGTTTCGAAATAGAGCGAAAAGGAAGGAAAATCAAGATAACGAAAATTTTACCTGGGTTGACACAAAATAATGATGAAATACATTTTGTTCGCCTACGACGTCTCGTTTGGATGGTTTTTAGTTTAAACAAATATTTTCTCCGCTCGCTTAATACATCGTTAAGGATTGTATAGGCGGATACCAACGAGAACGAGAAAAAAGAAAGATCGGCGAAATTCAAGACTACGAGTCGACATAATTCGCGGATTTATAATCGTCGGTCTTATCTCTTCTATTCGCTCTGCAACCCGTATCCGCGCGCATTTCAATTCTCCCTCTCGGTCTACACTCCGGTATCATTCCCCTTTATCCATTTACACACGCTCGACTAACGTGTCTCACGTACGATCGAGATAACGACGTAGGCTCAACGCTCAACCATCTCTTCGCTCGGCTCTTTTCTCACATTCGTCGAGGTCATCGAAAAATCGCTGCACAATTTTTCACAAACTTCTCATGAAACTTTTTTTTAATCTTTCTCCAAAATAATTATTTCCCCATAAAATCATTACGAATGGATTTTTTTCATTACCTTCGTACCGCCTCGGAGCATCGTATTGCCGCATATCGATGTTGGCCATCCACAGTTCCCTCGAGAAAACTAGTTTTCAGCATCGGAAGAGAACCGGCGCGTTAAAAAATGGCCAGACGGTGACGTCAACGATGCATCGAGACCTCCGCGAATTTACGTGTCGTGTCTCGCAGCGAGAGAACGAGACCGAGAGCTATACGAACTTTCTTCGAGTCGAACGAAGTCGACTTGTAAAATGACTCGTTGACGAAACGAAAATTGGCAACCTCGGCGATAAAAATTCATCATAAATGTATCGATACAGCGGACGATCGTCACTCTCGTTCGCATCCTCGGTGTAGCGACTTTAAACGTAGATAAAAGATAATAAAGCATCGAAGATTTTCGACGTAAAATA
Source organism: Netelia virgata (assembly GCA_951802705.1). NCBI lineage: Eukaryota > Metazoa > Arthropoda > Insecta > Hymenoptera > Ichneumonidae > Netelia > Netelia virgata. The sequence goes on along the minus strand of OX637864.1, from coordinate 34,915,786 downwards.
TCGTTCGATTAGCACGTCGATAAAAATATCGTAAAACCCTTATCGCCCTTTTACCGCGAATGCGATCGGTTCCTACGCGCCAGCAGCGCTTTATCGAAGCGAGGATTGCAGACACGGCCTCGAATCGGTTATCGCTCGTATTATTCTCTTGGGACACGAGCCGCGACCTTTGCCCGTCGCGCATACTCGAGAACGTCGTCCGGAAGTCGCGAGACTCGCGCTCGACGGGCTACAATTTGGCGCACTCGAGTAATCGTTGATGTAGGTCGTTCTCCGTTTCGAGCGATTCGCGCTGACGCGATGAAAAGCGGGAACAAGAAAACGAGCAAAAAAATAAATAAATATGTAATACAAAACAGCGAGACTCGATGTGTGCATATTTTTTGTTTTTTCCATCCTCGATGAGAAATACACACACGTGCGCATTCCTGGCACTTTTGAACTTTGGGTAAATATTGCGCGCATCGACGTGCACAAATATCAATATATATATATATACATACATATATTACAAAGTCAGACAGAATCGCGTGGTTGGTTGTACCGTGCGCCGATTGTCAAATATACGAACGTCAGGTGACGTTCGGTTGACTCACCGCTCGTTCCCACGTCCTACTCCGTTACCACTTTCCTCTGCGCTAAAATCCCATTGGACATTCATCGATATTTCACGGTTACTCGAAAATAGACGCAGACATTTACAAATAGTTGAAAAGAGACTGGTGAGAATCTCGGTATAATGTCTGCGCGCAGCGTAATGCGCATGCGCGGTAGATCGGTTGCACAAGCGTCATCGCGAGTGGCCGAGGTGTCCACGGTGACGCTGCGATCGCCGGCGCTCGTATACGACGAGTATAATAAGCGATTCCTATAGAGATTCGTCGCGAGCTCGTCCTCGTTGTCGTGGTATAGCGGAATATGACCTTGAACACATATCATTGCCGTTTTGTATACGCGTGCGCACTCGTGCATTCTTTGACCGGGCGTCGCGATCGCACTGTAGCTCGCACGAGACTGCATTATTTCCGCTTTGTCCGTTTCTCGTAGTCGTGACGAGATAATAAATAAAGAACCGCGATCTGCTTACCTACACCATAATCCATATTTATTTCCTCCCGATAATCGTAGCTCGCGTTATCATCCAGGTTTCCACGGCTTTTTCGTTATACTTTTGTCAACTCGAATTTGTAGCGAAACGCGACTCTTTCGATATAATTCTCCTTACTTATTTATCGTATGGTAAGCTTTACAGCGAACAAATTGAATAAAATGTGATTAATTCTACATCTCGTGACTTAATTTTTCCATCTTCAAACTTATGACTGGGCCCCGAACGCCGCATCCCACACTACTTTCGTTGTTTATAAAACTGGTTCTATGCTGATAAACTGATTTTCTCATACATCTGGAGAAATCTGATTTTATTCACATTTACGATTAGTTAATGGAAAAGAGCTCGCTTGTTGAGAAGCGTGGGCTACGTTCGGAGCCCAGTCGCGAGGTGCAGGAATACAAATAATGGAGGAGATGGAATAAAAATAATGTTATCGATACGACGCGAAACTCGAGGTCGCTCGTCGGCGATCGTTGAATTTTGGAAAATAATGAAGAGTACGCGAGGTACGATTCGTCGCTTATTACAGTCCGAGAAGCGTTTATGCTCGATGTGCACGCGGCCATAAATCACAATCTGTCGTGCTCTCGGGTCGGCCACTGCGCATTTACCAGCCCGAACCCTGACGCGTGGTGCACATCGTCGCGAATTCAGGCTTTGGTACGCGTGTGTTGCCCGCACACCACGATTAATCCCTCGCAACCACAGCTTTTTATTCGTTCGGCCTATGCGATCGAACGAATACACCGATACGTAAAGCCGTTGCGGCGTGGGCGAATTACGTCAGCAAATGCAATTACCGATGCACTTGACGCGTCTTCAAAGTGGAAAATGGTCCGTGCGTTGGTTACGCGTATGTACCATAAGTCAAGTGCAAATAGGAGATAGAACGTATTACATATGTAGATTCGTACCATGTGGTAGGTAGGCCAGTGTCGTATCGCCAAGCATCGCTGCAACCGACAGGCTTGCGGCACATCGACGCGTTCATTTTTTTATCCTTTCTTCGGGAATACTGATTTTCTTAACTTTTCTTTATTTTCTCACCAATTATTCGTTTCACACGATTACGCATCATCCGGATATTTCATTCGCAATGCCAGTTTTATATTGACGTAACAGCCAGGTATTCTCGGACCGACTGTGAATTATATTATAGTAATATTTATGATAAATTGTACTAATTTAAAGGAAAATTGATTAAAATTTCGTTATTATTGATGAAATTAAAATAATGATAATTATTGTTATTATAATTGAAGAAAGGTTATGAAAATAATATTGTTATTATCGACGAGAGGGCTCGTTGAATGATCGCGTAATAATAAGTGATCTTATACCGTCGGCTTATAATACGTATCTACGTAATAGGATGATATATTTGTATATTGTTGATAACGATTGGAGTTGATAATAATGTGAAATAACAACGTTCCTTCCTCTTCGACACTCGTTTCAGGGTTGAGCTTGGACAGCAGCAACATGTCGATGTCCTCGGTGGGACCGCAGAGTCCGTTGGACATGAAACCAGACACCGCCAGTCTCATAAATCCTGGAAACTTCAGTCCATCGGGACCCAACAGTCCTGGGTGAGTCGAATGAAAAATGAAATTTCATTTTCTCGATTGTATGAATTTCGTCTGGCAATACCGAACGTACAAAGAACTTACGAGACTTCAATTCCATCTCTCAAAAACTTACCGCATAATCTCAGCCACTATAATGACAATAAAAGTAACGACAATAATAATAATTTGTTTATCGTCTCATGGCGACGAAATATAATTAAATAATTCGTCGTGATGAGCGAGAAAGAATTCAAGTTTTTATATGTTTGCATACTTACAAGAAATATATTCGATTCATTGGGGTAAACCGTTTTCCAATCTTTCAAGCACTTCTCTGTATTCTCTACGATCCGCTTGCCGTCTTGGCTCACACTTTTTCAACGATTAGTTTCCATCCACGAGACTATAGAAGAGAAATGTAGAATCAATCTTTGACACCTAACTAGAGAAAACGGTAGCAACAAGTGTCGATCCCTCGAGAATATAGATCGTGGTTTCTCGGTCTTCGCATTGATTCACAAAGTTGCACACTCACCGCGAATAATATTCTTTCTTCTTTATACGTGTATAACGCGCCGAGGCGATGTCGGTGAACACCATCGCCAGGGAGTAGCCTTGAAGAGCATGAAGAGGGTTTAAACGAACTGATGTATATTTATATGTATATACACATGTCGTTAACTATTTTTAGAACGAAAACACAAGCACGGGTATCCGCAGGGTTCGACGATGCAGATTTATAATCCCTCCATTCGTTCGTAATACACCAAAATATTTCAATTTTTGTACTCCGTGTTTTTCTACGTTCGTAAATGTTCTACTATAATGCATTTCGATACAGCGGGTACGTTACTTTCCCTAATTTATAATTAATGACGAAAGCAGAGAGAACATTTAATTCGTAAGTTTTTTTATATCTGAGAACATTGTAGCAATAAATGAATATTGATAAATTTGTGTTTTAATCTGTTTTAGGTCTTTCACCATCGCTTGTCCCAGTAGTCTTTTGAGCACTTCGCCAAGTGGTCAAAGCAAGCTAGGGGCCGGTTCGCCATATCCACCGAATCATCCCTTGTCTGGTAGCAAACACTTGTGCTCCATCTGCGGTGATCGAGCCAGTGGCAAACATTACGGTGTATACAGGTTCGCATCTCATTTTTAAGGTCATGTGAAAGTACAACGGTCCAACAACTGCGACAGGGACAGATGTAAATTTTCTGGAGAATGCTTTTCAAGGGTGCGAAACGTTTCCGAGAGAATGCGAATTTATATGTAATGGAGAATTGCGTTCTTCGCCTTATGATAATCGGCATTTGTTCGGAACAAGAGATAGAAGTAAATAAGACGAGCGTGAAACACGTATCGAAGCGTTAAATAGCAATTGCAACCTTGTGCACCGTTAATTTTGCAACTGCATCAGGAATAAATGATCGTGTTTGTGGAAAATCGGTACGAGTGAGAGAATTTTTGAACGTGCTCTAAATAAATATGTACTATGACTTTGAAGCTATACATGCGAGTACGCTCTACGCGATCGTGTGAAAATCGTATTCAAGAGTAAAAGAGAGAGTCACGCAATTAGGATAGTTCAATGTATTTTGAAAAAACGTTTTTAACGTAATTTTTCGTTGCAGTTGCGAGGGCTGCAAAGGATTTTTCAAGCGCACCGTCCGCAAGGATCTCTCTTATGCCTGTAGGGAGGAAAGGTCTTGCATAATCGACAAACGACAACGAAATCGTTGTCAGTACTGTCGTTATCAAAAATGTCTCGCAATGGGGATGAAAAGAGAGGCAGTGCAGGAGGAGCGTCAGCGAACAAAGGAGAGAGATCAGAGCGAGGTTGAGAGTACGAGCAGTTTGCACGCGGATATGCCAGTTGAGAGAATACTGGAAGCCGAAAAGAGGGTCGAGTGCAAACTCGAGCATCAAGGAAATTACGAGGTTGGTAGAATTTTACCGACGACTAAGTTTCATCCATATCTCGTTATCTCGTTTGAGTAGAGAGAAAATAACAGAAGATAAAAAAAACACGCATTTCTGTTATAGAACGCAGTCTCAAATATTTGCAACGCAACGAACAAGCAGCTATTCCAATTGGTCGAATGGGCGAAGCGTATACCTCATTTCACATCACTGCCACTCGAGGATCAGGTAATGCTGCTTAGAGCCGGTTGGAACGAGTTGCTCATCGCAGCGTTCTCGCATCGGTCGGTCGAAGTTATGGACGGTATCGTCCTGGCGACTGGTATAACCGTACACAGAACTTCGGCCCAGCAAGCCGGCGTCGGTGCGATATTCGATCGAGTCCTTTCGGAATTGGTCACGAAGATGAGGGACATGGAGATGGACAAGACGGAATTGGGCTGCCTTAGGTCGATAATACTCTTCAATCCCGAAGTTCGAGGACTGAAATCTGCTCAGGAGGTCGAACTTCTTCGTGAAAAAGTATACGCGGCTCTCGAGGAATACACTCGGGTCTCAAGGCCCGACGAGCCCGGCCGTTTTGCCAAACTCCTATTGCGTCTACCCTCCCTCCGATCAATCGGCCTCAAATGTCTCGAGCATCTCTTTTTCTTCAGGCTCATAGGCGACGTGCCGATCGATTCGTTTCTCATGGAGGTTCTCGAGTCACCCTCGGATCCCTAGGAACAAGACAGGGTGTGCCGAGTTATTGGTCACACCGACATGTAAAAAAGAAAAGCCGCGTTCTCGAATCATTCGCATTCAAACCTCTTCTTATCTCACCTCGTCTCGTCTCGTCGCGTCTCGTCTCGTCGTTATTTCAATAATCACGAGAACAACGGGTTTTATTTACTTATTTTTCGCTTCTCCCTTTATTATTTAGTACCCATATATCCGATAGATGTCTACATTGAGCATGATTCGTGTCGAGAGCGTATCGATGAAAACTGAATGGGAAAGATGTGCGCGCGTCTCACGGACGGCTGAAATTTATTCTGTGAGCCCTTCTCGTCACGTTGTTATATCGAGGAAGTAAGGACACTATGGAATTAAAAATAGACGATACTTGTGATCAAATAGCCCCGATCGAAATGCTCGTTACTCGAATCTCCTGTTGAATTCGCAGTGAGTTTATCGTATCACGCCCCATGTACCGTGACAATTTTCGAATATGTGTATATATATATAACTTTTGGTAACTCATGGGACTAGCCGCAGCCGCATCGGACCGAGAATACACTACTCGCACAGCGCGCCAAGTTCCTAATAATAGCTGCACTTTTTTATTTTTTCGAAGCTAATTATTCACTCAACGAGAACCGCGAAAAAATATACTCTACGTATATATCTCGAACGATTATTATTATTTTTTATGAATTTTTGTTTTGTTTTCGTATGTTTTGTATCGGGAGAATTGGCCGTTTGTCCACTAGTTCGGCGAAAATTTACATTCCAGCTCTCAGCCACGATGCGGCTCGTTTTCAAAAGTCCATGCAATTATATTGCACGTGCGACAAACACACATTCATCGTGTATATTTTCATAATTTATTGTTTTGTATATTAATTAGAGATTAACGCGAGAGACCATAACTTACCGATTCTATAGTTATGATTTTATGCATCAACGTGAATCCTTCGCGTGCAGCTCGTAGTTGTACGCTTGGCGAGCCAACGACATTGTCTTCGATCACAATCGATACTTTTAGTAGCGCTTTAAGTTATCTACTGACAATGAGTCGATGTCACTATAAGGTGACAATCCCTTTCCCGTAGTGACAAAGATTCGAACAACCTTGCCACCCCTCAGGTGGTTCAACGTCGAACGTACATCGCATCTTGGAACGTGTTCGTGTGTAGTCCGAGTTCTGCCGTTAATCAAGATGCGAGAGTACTTTTGTTTTACGACGCGTAAGCACTGTAGTTATACGGTAACATCAATTAGAATAGATTTTTATTCTCGATGTCGACCGTACGAAAGAATTGTCCCTAAAATGATGATGAGTCCGGCTGAAGAAGAATCTGTATAAAGCACAAATTAAACGGAGCTCGAGTGCAGGCTCTACCATTCAGATCCCCATTTGCACGTTTTAAAAAGGAAAAGGATACAAAATTGGCACCGAATTTGGTTGCGGGTAATCGATAAGCGCCAAGTATTACCTAGTTTTAGCTCAAACTCTTCTCGTGCAGTAATTGCAATTAGAAAAGGAAATAAATCGATTATTTTACTTGAAAGCTGTAACTAAACGAGAAATCCGAGTGACGGATACTTAATTGGCTATGCCATTGGGTTTGATTGCAACCATCGTAACACTTGTTGCTCCTTTCAGCTTCGGTCACCTCTATCCATTAATTTACCACTCGTACTCGTGTGGTCATACTTATTACGATAATATTATTATAATAATTATTATACCATTATTGAACATATTTCTATTTTTGCGTGAATGCATAAGGTTGTTAGTTGTTGATTATTGTTATCTACTTGATGAGAATTTTTTATGTTGTGCCTGTCGTAAAGGAAGAAAAGAAACAGCATAAACTATGAAATATTCGATAACACCATTTGTTTTCGGTACAACTCCGTATGACCATGACGACAGTTGATATTGACACAATGCAGGACTATAGTAGCATGAAATTCGAACCGAAATTACCTCGAAACAATAATTGCAACTCTTCGTCATAGGACTCGGAAAATATTGAGACAGAAAGCAGAAACCTGAAACAGAGTGAGATATGGGCGCAAATGTTACCTGTGAATCAAGCTGCATATGATTATATATCAATGTTTTAATAAAGATATATACACATACATATTATAAATAAGAGAATATCTCAAATCTTTGAATATGTAATCGATATAAGTCTGTCGATTGATAGTTGAAAAAATAATCATATATGGATGACCCCGGTGTAATAATGTTGCTTCTCCGATGTGTCGCTGAGACCTTCGTCATGTTTTGCAAATATTAATGATGCGGGAGGCGGGTTGGTCCCACAGATTCGAGAAGTACATTGATCCGATTCAATAAATTTGTATTAACAGAATATTTGATAATGTATTTACTTCAAAAAGGTGTGTACATATGAAAAAAGAGAAAAAATACAAATAAATCAAATGAAAAGTAAATACGAATAAGACATGATTATTAGATCAGTCTTTAAAAGAAAATGAGAAAATTACTGCGGTCCTTGGTTTATGAAAAATAATTAATTTAGATAATTTCTTTATGTACCAGGAAATTAATTCGTTAAATGTTATTCGTCTAATAATTTAGTTCGACGTCGTACACACACAATGCTTACAGAATTGAAGATCGATAATCGTTTTCACTGAAACTTTGGATCTGCAATACCGAGTCCAGCTCTCTTTCATACACATAATATTATATGCGAGACTGTAAACCTTACAAAAAAAAGTTAGCTCCATCGATGATAATTTGGCGAGTTGGCCAAATAAGTTTTCGACGACGATTGGGAGTTATGAAAACGTCATTTTATTAATTACGTACATATCGAGTTGGTCACGGAAACAGCTGTTCATTCACCGACATAGCTACATCGTTAATTAATAGTAGGCAGAATATTGGTCGTCGATATTGCACCTACTATGCAAGTTCGTTACTCATTTCCCGTTGTTGATTTTTTTTAAACATTTTCATCAAATATTAATCAGCCATGCCGGCAAATATGGAAAGGAAAAAGAAATAAATAAAAAAAAGCGGAATACAACGTGACACAGACAGCGAGTTCACCATGATTGGCTGTAGATTTTATAAGGTTTCCAAATCCAGATTTTATATACAGTCTAATTTTCTTCGTCACGGTGTATCATTATCGATGGGAAGGATTTTCTCAACTGGTTTTATTGAATAAGTTAACGGCGTTACGGGTTGTCGTGCTTGGAAGTAACGTCACTCGCTCGGTAACTAAATCCCACAGCTTAGTAGCGCGTTAGCAGTCTTGATTCCGGCATATCTGAAAAAATGTTGTTACCACAAGATTATTTCTTATTGGACGGCAAAATAAACGGCATTAAATCATTTTTTGCACACTCGACGATGTTTGGTCGATGTTGACGCTGTAAAGACAGTTTCACAACGGGAATTGCATCACCGGTGCTAATGTCACATGTTTGTGCAAAGATCGACGTCAATATTGCAACATCGACCACGGACAATCATGTACAAGTATTTTGTGATTATTTTCAGATTATAGACTTACAAAATTTTCCACAATTTGTTGAATATCTAACAATTATTTAGAACTTTTCTTCCTCGAGGCCATGCTTGAAGAACATGAGAACGGGTACGGATTGGCCATCAATTTCACGATATTCCATGAGTCCCACAAGTCCATCGATCTCCATAGATTCACCCGTGAAGAACTGCAGCTCCTTGAATCTACCCAAGATATCCTTCATAACTTTGTTCATGTTGGTTTTGAATACTTCCACTTGATCGGGCGATGTTTCCTCAAGTTTTGCTACGAGTCTGAAGAGGAGTAACAAAAACATAGATAACATTTATAACGAATCGAGCTAATATTTCAAAGGTTATTTTTTTCAAGATTTACTCACTTTTTCATGTAATCCTTGAGATAGAGAGTATAGGATTTCTTGTCACCAAAGGCATAAGTTTCTTGAAGACGGTGATTCAGCACCACATCAACACCAGATTCTACTGCCTCGTCGGTTCCTTCGTCCGCTTCTTCGGCAGACGGGTTAAGCCCGGCAAACGAAATTTCACCAGCTTTGCGGGAGATTAGCTATTGAAAAACCATTGACCATTAATTGCGCGTTGCTTCTTCACTTATACATAATACATCGTCTGATCGAATAAATATAATTCTACGATATGCCAATAGTACAGTACGAGTGCCTATACTTTCGACAAAAACAAATTTGTACAGTTATTTGTCAATTACCAACTATAATTTTGTTCTCATTGGACTTTTGTACAAACATATCTGCAAATAGTGCCAAGATTCCAAGCATTGTGCTAAACGATTGTTCATAACTGACGTCGCTGTAGTGTCAAACTTGGGGAACACGTATAGTTATATATATATACATGTATATAAGAACCAGTATAATTAGTGATGTAATTTTCACTCGAATTGACATTTTCTTACTCGAACGGATCTTCGTATTTTCCATATTATTTGAAATCAAGATTAATAAAATATTTATGCAGCAAAATCTACTTGCAATAATCATCAGCCGCTCGAAATTTATTTAAAGCATCAGTTCTTTCACAAGATCGACTGTAAGATATGTTTCATATATACAAATATTACCCTGCCGTAAACTTCGTAGAGGACATCGTCGATAAGTTTCATCTTGTACGTGTCCGAGAACATCTCATCCCCTGTAAGATAAAAATAGCATTGTCTACAATGAATGGCAAGGATCGTATTGACAATCCCAGAAGGATCTGTCTAGTAGTAGCCCGAGGGACGGTAGAGAATGAGATAAAGGAAACATGAAACACCCATATGGTGAGGTTATGTCATAAGAATGGAAAAATCGTGAAATGTCGTGAAACTCTTGGATGAATCTCGATTTTAATGTATTTAGAGTGTTAGTTGTATGAAATGTATGACGTATTGGACGGTGAAGGAAAATTGTCATCGGAGCTTCGACAGATGACTAAACGTCAACGGACGTTTCACAAAATGTCGTTTATGATTCTTGCAGTTGGCAAATTTATCAAATATTATTATGGAATCGCCTCTCTGAATTTAATGTTGTTACTTACCGGTGAAGATATCCTTGTAAATCCTCATGGTGGAAGATGGAAAAAGATTTAATTAGAGCTAAAACTAAGCAAGACACAGTCAGCCGTAAAGCAAACCGGAAGGGAACGGAGAAAGATGATCCGTCAGGATGCACAGTGAAATGGCCACCAGCTTGGATGCGTCATAAAAATGCGCGTGGAGCTGGGTGATGTACTACGCTAGTCATTTAAATGAATGTTGAGACCGCGGTTAAGACACGCGTGTCGACGTAATGCCGATACTTAAAAAACGCTTTGCATCATTTCAATAAAGTCATATAAAAAAGCTCGTCGTTTTCGGTTTCTTCCATAACGCGGAACATTATTTGAGTTTAATAGAAAAAAAACAGGAAGTCTGTTCGGGCATGTATTTGCGCGCGTTTTTTTGTAGATCATGGAGGATGGAATACTATAGAGGGCTCATCAGTTGCGAATCGATCTTTATAAGGTGGGCGTGGTGATAATAACATCATTCTGCTTTATCGGCTGAACTTTTATTAGAATCTAACATATATTTCTATTTTTAACAGAGACTCATTGAATCGAAAAAGGTTATATCAATAAAAATCTCACTTCACATGTAAAACCATTACCAATGGAATGGATAACAGCCATACACTGTAACTTCAGTAGGAAGTAAAGGTCTTAAATAAACAAATGGGACATCTTATTTCTAAAAAATCACCTAGACAATAATCGTAAATGTGAAAAAATGTGTCGGGTGTAGCCTGTAACGTTGTCGTTTTGAAGCTCGTAGTCGTTCTTATCGGTGGTAAGGTATGCGTCACTTCCGGCTTCACTTTACGTCTGTGGCAATGAGCGGTACATGTGCTTTGTGAATATCCGTCTGATTCATCACGCACTCCGTAACTCGACGAGACTCTGTTTGAACGCAAGCAAGTCTAACATTTTATTCGATTGCGTCGTTGGTGAAATATTTTTGAGGAAAAATAAAATACTATATAATGGACAATGATACGGAGATGAAAGCCGCCGTGGAGGTTAAGGACGAGAAGCCGGTGAAGGAGACGACTGCAGGCGAGGAAGCTAAAACCGATGAGAGCAAATCTAATGACGCCAAAATTAAGGAAGAACCAAAAACCGAAGATGTAAAGGACGATAAAGCGAAGAACGACGAAACTACAGCCGACATTATCAAGAACGAAGAGCCCTCGGAGGAGCTCTTAAACAAAATAAGGACACAAGTTGAGGTATAGAAATTCTTATACACCGCAAAAATTGCGCGACTGTTGATTCCCTATTGATGTCTATAGCTTTCTTCATATTATCTTGCAGTTTTACTTCGGTGATATTAATCTCCAACGTGACAAATTTCTTATTGAACAAACAAAATTGGACGAAGGCTGGATTCCGATGACAGTTATGCTGAACTTTAAATTATTGGCTTCTATGAGTAAAGATCCGGAGGTTATTCTAAAAGCGCTCGAATCCAGCGAGGTCATAGAAATTTCCGAGGATCGCAAAAAGATTCGTCGCAGTCTTAAAAATCCTCTGCCCGTATTTGACGAAGCGTACAAAAAAGCTCAGGCAGAGAAGACTGTTTATATCAAAGGATTTCCACTTACCGATATATACATTCAGAAACTTAAAGAATTTTTCGAAAATTATGAACCTTTTGAAAATATCATTGTAAGTATGGTCGAACCGATATCGGTTGTATAAAGCAATTTGAGGAATTAGGAAAAAGTATAATCTTATCTTCTCTTTGCGTAGATGAGAAAATATCAGGACAAGGAAAAGAAGTTAAAGTTCAAAGGATCGATCTTTGTACAATTCAAGACATTGGAGGACGCGAAAGCCTTTATGGCAAGGGAATCCATAAAATACGGAGAAACGGAACTCATTCGCAAATTCAGGTATGCGGGAAAATACAAATTCTCGTTTGACCTTGGTTTCGTGTCTTATTTCACAGTCTTTAATTTCAATTTCAGCGAACAGTACTCGGTCGAGAAGGCGAAAGAAAATGAGGAAAGAAAACAGAAAAAGTCTTTGCAAAATGCGTCCGGAAATGCGGACAAATCCAAAGCAGCCAATGCTCGAAACGATGGGAAAACCGAATCGGATGCCAAGCCAACCGCTAGACTATCCGAGTTTCAAGAAGGATCGATTTTGCACTTTACGGGTGCCGTCAAAAATACAAACAGAGAAATGATCAAGAAAAGTCTCATGGATATCGGCGCTGAGATCGCGTTCGTAGATTACACGTGTGACGATACGAGTGGTTGGGTTCGTTTGCAAGGTGTCAACAGTGCAAAACTTCTCATCGACAAAATGACGGATGGCGTGGTATGCAAAGCGATATCAAATAAGAAATTGCGTTTTCATCTCGATCTTGTCCCATTTTACGAGTAGAAATGATTTTTTCCTTTCCTTCAGTTGGAAATAAACAACGGCAAGGTAACCTTTAAAGTCCTGGAGGATGAGGATGAGAAAAAGTACCGAGAAGTTGTCGAAGAATCGTTCAAAGTGGCTCAGGCTAGGCACAAGCATCCCAGACGGAGCCGCGGCGCAAAGTCATGTAAGTCTTATCGCTACTGTTAACCTTTTGCGCTGGAGAGGTGCCTCTCAGGCACCGCTTTTAAGCACCGAGCAAAATGTCTCGAGTGCAAAGGGTTAACATGTACCAGGTACAATTAAATTAACATTTTTATCGGCCATTGATGATAAAATGATGAATTGCCATGCTAATACTGAGGGATCTACAGGATCTCGCTGAGTTGAAATATTACGCATTCTGATGCGAGCTTGTCGATAGACAAAGAAACAGACATCAATAGTAGGATAGTTCACTTTCATTGAACCGATCCGTTCAACTAGAGGAAAAACTCGTTTGTTACAGATCGTGGAAACAGGTCACAAAAGATGAAAAGGAAATTCGGTGGTGCGCCAAACTCCCACGACCAAGTCCCAGCCAAGAAGAAGGCATCGGAATAATTTCACGATGTTATGAAATATCTATCTGGGATTATAGATTTTTATCGTTGCGAACCACCGAGATTCACTGATGCCGCGAGGATCGGTATAAAAGTTTCGTTTTTTTCCTACGTTACATTAAAAATTCATTCGCCACAAACGAGAGTCGCGGAGAGACGGAGAGAAGAGTATTCCGGTTTAACCGACAGTGATTGCAAATAACAACGATATTCCGGAATTTGTATTTCCACCCATGTACATTAAACTCGATAATCCAGACGAGTGCTTCATTTAAACACAGATAAATAAAAGAAATGTTCTTGTATCTTTCATAATTCCAAGACTCTCCGTACATAATGATTCTTCCAAAGGGATCTAGATAGTTATAAATCGGTGTTTATTGTTACGTGAAATTTACAAATGTATCGGTCTAATTTTACTACCACGTAGCCGATATTCGTTACGAGATTACAGGAGACATTTCATGGTTCGATTCTATTTATTAATGAATAGAGTCACTTATACTTTTACTTTTTCTTTTTTTTCGACGTAATCGCAAGTTTTAATGCAAGATCGCGTGCATAGATTCGATCAGTTTTATTGCCAAGTATATTATACTATCTTGAAAAAAACAAGATCGCCAGCTGTTACAATCGATCATCCATTTGTTTCTCATGAGCAGCACATTCTATTTTATATTACTTATTATATTCATTCACATTCGACTCGGAGACTCTAGGGTCGAGGTATGAGATGTCGTCCGTGTTTTATATTTCTTTTTTTTTTTTATCTAAAACACTGCAACGACTTCCGTGCAAAGATTGTGCATCGAATATCCTGTTTATAATTTATAGCATCTCAACTTACTCGCACACGAGGTTATAATACTTTGTTTTTAATCCGACTCCACTTAACGCAGGAGCGAGTAAAAAACTGTTACGTTCTCTGTAGAAAGTAGGGCGAGAATTGTACGCTGTAAGCACACCCCAGCGGTCTGTGAGGCCTTGAGGGCCAAGTGAAAAGATGTACCATGTGGCGCTCGAAGACAATTTAACGAATACCTTTGTTCGAAGATATTCATCAAGTTGTAAGATGGACAAAGTTTGTGCGATTTTGAGATTAGACATGGAATCACCGGCACGAGTACCACGGTATCCTCGTATGTACCGTTGTACACAGAAAAGACCCAATTTTCTCGACATACTTATCATACGACCGCGTCGATGCCGCGACACGCGTTTTGGTCAGTAAATTACACAATACTACAATATTGTATTACTATTAACTAAATAGTTATCGTCCTGGGAGACTCGAGAGTCGTACGTATCTTCGTAGATTGACAAATTGAGATTTACGTCTCGTAATTCGCAAAGGCCGTACACCTCATTTATCTACGAAAAAATGTCACTGATCGCGACACACATGTGTGGTATAAGGTAGTTGAGTTTACGGTACTGCTTACTGCGCGAGCATTGCGAGATTATCGAGAGAAGCGTCGCGTGTTGCACAAAAGTGTTTCGCAGCTTGGTCCGTTTAGACGAAGTCTCTTTGGACAAACGAATGAGAATATTTAACGAACATTCGGGTATCCTCGTCGAATTAATACATTCAGCGTTACGTGCCGAAGTAAATTCGACGGCGATAGAGTTAATTCGGAGAGTTTTCATGCTTATCGAAAGACACTTAAACGTGGAACGGCACGATTATATCGCGCATCGTAAAATATGTCCGTGAACGGCGTGTCTCTCACAAAACAGACAAACACACAAACGCAGGGTGATTGTGATTTTCATTAGAAACGCGTGTCATCCTGTTCCTGATGAACCGATCGATCGACATCGACGAATGTCACGTGTTTTACCTTGAACGAGCCCTCGCGGGGCAACCCCTAATGCTATACCGATATTTCTTGTATCTGCACGCGTTTTTTTATTGTTCCAGCTCCACTTCCGGTTCCACCAACCGGAGTGGTACTCAGCGAGCTGGTTGTTCTCGTTGGAGGCTTTGGTGGCGTGGGATCCTTGTGACTCGAAGATGAGTTATTGCCGGAGAAACTGTTTCTCAAAGTCGACGGGGAGTTTTCGTTGGTCTCATCTTGGCAAGAATTGTCCGACTGTTGAACCGAGAGGAGCTGCGAGTCCTGTACGAGGGACGGACTTCGAGCGAGGGTCGTATACGAGGGTGGTGGTTCTTGGGATTGACGCTGAACGTCGGCCGGTGACGATTTATTTACCGGTCTCATCGTCATCGCCAAAGATTCTTGACCGTTCGACGTGCTGCATTGCATCGCGGCTCTCTTCTTGTCCCGGTCGCGCTGATAATATATACCGGCGAATATTAACATATTTAGAATGAGGAGGATACAACCGATTCCAACTGTGATCGCGAGGGCCGTGGTCGTGCTGTAGTAATGACGCGATGCCAGCCTCTGCAACAATTCGGCGTCGTCCTCGCTGTTGTCCAGAATCGATGATATGTCGGCCGTTATAGTTTCATCTCCGCTATTTGCCGACATTAATCCAGTCGTACACGTGGTCGACGAGGATGAACTCGTTTTTGTAGTACCAACGAGTGGCAATGGTGTGTGCCATTCGTCTCTCACCGGGCCTGTATCGTATAATTATACATCAATATTAATCGTACGATTTCTAAGCACTGTTAATACAATCATTATTTTTTGCTGCTTCCATAATTTTATACCTGCATAAAGATCGTCCCCTCGTTCACGAAAATGATGATGTCTCATTGAAATATCCTCGTCGCCAGGCTGATGAAGCTGTGGTATCAAATTTAGCCACACGGCCATTTTGTGACCGCGATAGTGGCTCTTGATTTTCGGTTTTAGGGCTGAAAGAGTACACGCGTCGAAACATTGATATATTTGATATAAATATAATTGTTCGGTTTATTATCGAAAGCGATCAAATTTTTACAATATTTTTAATTCTTCGGATTTTCATGCAACAATTGTAGCAATCGAAAGAAATAATTGACGAGCATTCTATTGTCGGTACGTACAAGTGCATTGAAAAATTCATCTCACCTATTGTCAAATACTGTTGCGTTCCCGTCTCGTATTGTCCCCACGTTAATCCTCGAAATCGCGCTTTCTCTTTGACCGTGCCATAATCGACGGACTCGATGTTGTGAGGTTCATTGGGATTTCCGGTTTTGGCAAAATTCGTGAAAAACGTCAGGACCGCTTCCGCGACACCCTGATCCTGTCTCGAAAAATTCTGGGGAAAGAACGGTCCACCCCCGATGAGTGGTAGCCCAAAAATATATGGAATATCCTCGCCCCTAACGCTGCCCAGTCTCTGCGAAAGACGACGAAGAAAATATTATTTCTCTTATATATAATAGAAACGCAGTAATAAAATCTTATATCATGAAAACCTATAAAACGAGAATCGTGTTTGAGTGCAAATTACCAGTCTCGGTCGATTCGAACGATAAAATCGATCATGAGATATCGGGAAGCTTTTATCTTCCGCTACGTTTTTATTATGGACATTTAATACTAACTAGGCAGGTGAGATACGCGAGTGTAGACCCGTCGATATATCGCGTTAAGCGTATTAAAAGAGAGAAAAGATGTTTTTTCGCGTACGTTCCATTGCGCCGTTTCAACGATTTAATAGATTTATCCCGAGGGCTTAAGTGGCTCCCTTTAGCAGCCTGAAAGCTTGCGGTTTCCTTCTCGACTATAGCGCACGAGCCGCTCGTTCGTTTCAGTTTCAAGAGAGAGTGTTATAATTTAATTATCGTTAGTAACGACGAGATATTAATAACCCACGGATTGATAAACTGTGGCTACAAAAAAATTTCGCGAGAGACACGAAATTTTCTCTCTATTCAAGTCTAAATATATTTTCCTATTCGGCAATATTCCTTTCTCGTTCTTTCGTCGCTCTACCCAGGCTTAACGTTCCTCGGATCGTTAATTAAACGTGTAAATTAACAAAAGTTTGTCCCATTCTTCCTTTCAATTAAACCAAATGTATTCGTGATTAGCGCGGCTATGATACGCTAGAGGAGTTGAAAAATCATAATGAAGTTTTCGCCTTGATGCTTTGACCCCGCTTTGAGTATCGTATGCTCGTGGGCGGCTAGCGAGGCACCGTTTTTCGGTACGGTAAATTTTAACATTTAGCGCTCTCGCACCTACGAACTTCTCTTTCATTCGACTTTGTGGCGAAGCTTCGGGCTATCTACCCAGAGAGGAATACGTTATAACCGAGGGAGAATATAAAAGAGTAGCGAATTCTAGTGTGAGAGCACACGTCTCTTATTCTATGCTCCGGGGCGCTATGCACCTTCCGCTCGTGTGTGCTGGCCCATAGCCCCAGGAGCCGGAAGACCGCTACTGAAATCTACACCGAGAGCCAGAAAAAAAAAGAAGAAAAAAAAAGAAAGCAAAAATTAACGAGAACCTCTCTTCGCATTCAAAAAACTCTTCTCGTCCCTTGGTACTTTTATTGCTACGAGAGACCCTCTCTCTGTCTCTCTCTCTCTCTCTCACTCTCACTATCTCTGGTACCATTACCCTGTGTACCGAGAACGGTACCTACGTTGGGAATAGACGCTCGGACGAATAACAGCCGCGCACCTGCTCAACCGGAAGCTCCCGAGATCACGGAAAGATCTCTCTGCTTTTACGCGCGCCTCTGTAAACTTAATGAATGTTATTTTTGATGCGAATAGTCTCGTGTGTGGTAGCTTCGTGCATGTCGTAAACGAAGTGATGCTCGTTTATTCGGTACCGTTTCTGTGTGTATATATCTGAATAATATGAAGTTGAAGGAAGGAAATTAAGCTGGGCCTTGTGTGTCGATAAAAGCTTGATAGGCCGATAAATGTTTAATTAAACCGCGGATAAACATTGTCGAAGTGCGTCTAGTAAATTTGAACCAGTTTCAACGTTAAATTTACGAATATATCGTTGCAACCTTTTACGTGATTGATGGGGTAGTATAGGGACGAATAGGTCCTGCGGCATTCGACTATCGTAAATTTGAGTTTGCAGAATATATGAAAAAGCTATCAATGTGTTCGACACGAGAAACACCGGTCGCAGATCTACCAACTCGAGCAAATTTTCATTAATCACAAAATGACTCTTTTTTTTCCATCATTTTCTACTTTATCTCAATTTTAATCACCGCTTTTATTTGATTCATTATCGTCGACTTTATTCTTATCTCGATCTTTACTTTTTAGTTATTTTGCACTTATTTTTTTAATATCGTTTCGAGAGCGAGTAGTACTTTGAGGAAAATGAGAAAGGAAGATAGAAAGGAGAGTGAAGAAATAACTTATTGCATCTTCGAGTCGTACCTGATTGTAGTAACTATCCTTGGTCTGATAATTGAAATGAAAGAAATAAGTCGGCGCTCCTCTTCTCGCGTGATAAAAGGCAATTCTCATGAGAGGGGCGACCGTGTGAGCGTCGCTGAGAGCTTCCATTGTCGAGTCCCGAATGTGTATCGGATGAAGTACCGGCTTGTCCCAATCCGTGTATTCGTTTCGTACGGCCGAAAAAATCTCGTTCAGATGATAATAATAGGCGTTTCTAATATAGGTGCGAAGAATTCGATTGCGCTGATCCTCCTCGAGGCCGAACTGAATCTCGTTATCGTTGAAATCGAGATAAGCCTCGGCACTCGCGACTCCGAGAATCAAGGGGACTCTGATGAAAGCGTCGCTCGCACGCTCCATGTCGAGACCGGGATCCGGATTGTTCTGATCGACCGGTAACGACGGTCCTATTCTTGGCATGAATCTAATTAGAAAATAAAAACATCGATCGTTGCAAATATATCGATTTTTCGTTTTTTTTTCTTTCTTTTTCTTTCAAATTTATTTTTGACTTCATTTTACTTGATTTCCGGCAGTTCGACGTTCAACAACACGTGAAGAGAAATGCCACGTAGACAATCGGCGATGTCCTCGTCTCCCTCGATCGCGCATCCGAGCTGTTGGCCGACTTTGACCCGAAGATCGTTCGGATCGTGAACAGCCGCCCAAGGACTGAGTGCCGATCCACTTACGAGCACCACTCTGTGAAAGAGGCCTTTCGAGCCCAAGAGAGAGGACATAAAGAAAAAGAAGATGAAGAAAAAAATCTACACACCAACTTATACGCGTATATATACGACGCAACGTCGAGCGTCATCCTTAGTAATTCAATTTCGCGTCTCGCATGCGCGGCGGTAAAAGGCAAAGTTTCACGGAATAACCTTTCGCCATCTACTCTTGAGAGATACATTTTTTCCCTTTCGGATAATATCATAAAGTCTTCCTTTCATCCTTTTGCTAAACGTTAAATGTGTCAAAGTAAAGAAAATTTTATTTAAGATGAAAGTCGTCATGCCTCGCTGTTGCTAGTTCAGTTTTCAAAGTATGATCTTTCATAATAATAATAATAATAATAATAATAATCTAATCCTCACGTTCGTTACCGTTTCTTGGCAAAACGCTTTCGAACGAGAATGAAAAGGCCCCGAGACGCGAATGACAGATATAAAATTTGGCTACTTATTCCCAAATTGTTCGTGAAAGTTTTGTCGCAAAACGACGATAAAGATTGAGCCTCGAGATCGAGATTCTTCTCAATGCGTCTCGAGCCGAAAGCCCCTAATCATCGGATCACTTTCGCCCGAATTGCTTTCCGATTACTTCGGAGGATTTAACTGCGCGCCCCTAGTGGCCACGGCGTGCGGAATACTTTCGCATCGGTAACCCCGCAATTTCATCCTCCTTGAGTCCGTCCCTTTCGTATCATTGCCTTTATATATAGAGTACATGATTTATTCCGTGTCAAGAGAAGCGTCGGAATTTCTCTCCGTCGCCAAACGGTAACCTAAATATTTTTTAAAGTAACTGAAATTTTCGAGAAAACGTTTTTCAAATTCATAAAAAAATAAAATAAAATAACTACAAAGCTTATAATTTTCATCTTCCATTTTTACCGCAAAACTGCACGCACTGTTTAATCCTCCAGTAAATAATTCAATCAATTTTATCACAAATTTTATCTACAAACTGTTCTATTATTTTTCCACCCAACAACTTGCTATTTAAAAAGAAAAACTGTGAAACTTTCTTTATATTTTCGAGAAGCGTGCTCACTTCCCGAGGAAATATTGGAACAGCCTGGTATCGAATGAAAAAAATGTAGTGGCTCACTTGACGAAGAATGCCTCATTTAATATTATTAGCTGTTTTCCTCGGCTATGTGCCGTTGGGACTCGCTATTACTCGGTATTTTTCAGAAATCGAGTGTCTCTGCCGTTGGTAGTTGCTACGTCGTGCTCCCGTTGCGCTTTTCCATTTCCGCGTATATGACCACTTTTTTCCGTCCTTCGTACTCGCTTCTCTCTCTAGTTCTTGGTGAACCTTCGCTGCATCCAACGTGCACAATACCATCCTGCTTTTTCCATTGGTCCGTCTCGTATACTCGGCACATAAGTAGCGTCTATATAGCGATAGTACTATATATATATATATAGTAAGAGGAGTACGAGGGTACGCGCATTTCACGGTATTGCCTTATCCAAAGATTACGCGACGCCCCGGCATAATGTCCCTCTGGAGCGTTGCCAATATTGATATGGGAAGCGAGGTACGAACGATTGGAAACTACGACCGGGCAATTGACCGGTTCCGTGGTTTGGGCCCTTTTGGAAATTGCAAGCACACCAGCCGGCTTTCTTCCCTCGTAATCCTTCCTGCTCACAACGAGTATTGTATTATATCCTTCTTGCACATTACGCGTGCACGTGCGACTCGAATTTCTTGCGCATTAAACCGCGATACCCCGATGAAACAGTTGCACACCGATCAACTACAGGTATTCGCGCGATATATACATACAATATAGTCTCTCTCTCTCTATATATATATATATATATATGTATATATATATAGACGAGAAGTTTTTTCTTCCCTCTCACCATTTTCCGTAGCTTTCTTTGCCAGAAATCGTCGTCGACGTTCTCTTTTCCGTTTCGTGTTTATACACACTTTTTGCGATTCGCCCAGCGACTTTAACGACTCGTTCGCGTCGCGAACTTTTTACATTTCGCATTATTCCGATTTTTCCTTAACGTTGAATTTTAGCCCGTGAACGCGACGAATGCAGGCGCGGCAGCATAGAGATGGAAAAGCATCGAATAAAGTGCGAGGAAGAACGTGGCGCGAGAGTCGAGTGCAAATTGTATATTTTTCGTTACGTTCGAGCCGAGTCGCTTGAGATTAAAGATAAACAAGAAACATAGTACGTCCCTGATGGCGATGAAAATAATCAAAACAGTAATAATAAAAAAAAGTATTAAAAAAATTAAAATAATAATGGCACGGGGTAAGAGCGACAGTGGCCGCCGTATCAACTAAAAGCGAGAAGTTGATGGTGGACACATACACAGGCATATACATACCCCCCCCCCCCCCCCCCCCACACGCACTCATACCTTTTCACACACACCTACAAACGCCTATATATACGTATATAGCTGACGGTGTAGCCAGTAATAGCAATCGTGCCACGTTGGCATTATCCAGGCAGCTCTCGTCGTGTATCTATACGATGGAATTGCCTCTAAGCGAGCGAGCGAGGCAACGAGGAAAACTTTGCAATTTTCCAGGGGCGTGGAGGGGGGGGGGCAGGATTGAATGTTGATCAAAGTTGGGAAAAAGAGATGAGTGAAGTGGAGGTTTGGCTGGCAGTTTGAGAACGTTCGCGTGTTAGGAGGGGGAGGGGGAAGGGGAAGGGGAAGAGGCGGTTGCTCACACCCGAGCGAGTTCTCATTGATGGTAATTCCCTGCCGTGTAATAGCCGGTAAAACGAAAAGCCGAGGCGATCATTGAAAATTTATCTCTCGTAAAAAGTTTCACATACACGCGTCCTACACGAGAATTTTATATAACGCGTGATCGAACACGGATACTCCGTTGTGCTCAGTATAATTCGTATTCTTTTATTACACGTTGATGAAAATAAAGTGAGCTTTATGGACGAGGAGACAAATAATATGTTGATAAATAAAAGAAATAAAGTGGCGCTTCGCTCGCCGAACTCGAGGAAAACTGCAAATTTTTCGTTCACTTTCGAATACTCTCTCGGTAAACTTCGTTATCTCGATTCTCTTTTCTCGTTCGGTCAACCGTATCTTTGCTACAATATATTTAATCTTTCGTTTTGCTAAGGGCGCGCGGCTGACGACGCGACGAGTTCCTCCGTCTTGTTATTTCCCTCGATATAACGCCGGTACGATTTAACTCGTGGAAACTTTATAATGCTTCTAATCGCTATAAATATACGCACACATACACACACATCCACACACATATATATATAATTATGAAAAAGTTGGCAGCGACGAAGTTGTTTGCCGTAGACGTAGAAAGGTAGTTCATAAACAATATACAACGATGCGGCGGGGTATACGAGAGAGTACAACGAGGGTTGCGCACGTTGTATTTTTCTTTTTCTTTTTGTTAGTAATTACACGACGTCGTCTCGTTGCCGAGTCTCTCGCAGTTAAATCATAAATAGATATATGAATTACATAGAGAGATGTATAAATAGCGATTGAGCTCGACGGGAGTAAGTTTGATCGAGTTACTCGAAGTACAATCGACGTCGAAGTACGATTCTTCCCCATTGTCCGATTTCCCGTCACCTATCCTACGAGATAAGTACAAAGGAGCTTATTCCGCCGTGAATGAGCTCGCCTGGATCAGGCTCGAATTCATTTCCTCTTCTCTCGCTGACTCTTGAGACATCTATTTGTCTCCCTGGCCCTTCGTAAACGCGGACTTTATCCCCCAAACAGCCGAGTTTTGCGTCGTTCGTTATTTGCTTGTAAAGAAATTGCGTATAAGCCGGTGTCGAAGAGGGGCCGTACGTAAGGGGTAGAAAAAAAAGAAGAAGAGGAAGAAGGAGATGGAAAAAAAACGCTACGTATATATATATATATATATAGCGTTGACGAGATTTTTCCGTCGAGGCCGTGGCTCTCACCGTGGATCTTTTCCCGTGCCATTTCCTAGACCTCCGGTTGTGGAGGAAACGAGGCAAACAGTTTACATCTCCGGGGGCATAGGAACGCGAACTCTCTACCTCTCGAATTGCAGCCAAGGAAATTGTACGTATATATATATATATATACGTATGTAGGTCCGTGCCTTAGCAACGTTATACTTTTGCCAGTAGATAAGTACAAACCGCACTCGAACGAGTGCTCGCCCACCCGTTGGTGCCCCTCAGCTCCGCACTCAGTTCCTTCCTGTGGTGCTCAGCACCCTTCTCTACCCCAAACCTTATTCACGTTTTACGTGTCGTGGTACGTACACATAGAAGGCTGTTGCTGCACTTGCCTCGCGAGATTCGTCTCTACGTTCCTCACTCTCTCTCTCTCTCTCTCTCTCCCTCTCTCTCTATCTCTTTCTCTGCGTTTTTCTACTCGTTGGAGGCCATTTCGGTACTTGCCCTTCGGACGCAGCGCCACTAACGGACGAGCGAGTTCCGGTGCCACTGGAGGATGCTCCGAGAGCGTTTTCATTCAGTGGCCGAAAATCGTTGGCCAAACGCGAAACCTCTTTTTGGTCTTTTTCTTTCGTTTTTTTCTTCTTGTTTTCCCTTTTTTAACCCTCTCACTCGTATTCACGTTGCTCCTTTACACGCGCGGTTGATATCCTTCGTTCCAGTCGCCCACCTGAACTTTAGTATTCGCTGAGAAACGTTTCACGTCCTCGGGACTTTCTTCGTTTCTTCTTTCGTGACGGTAAATCAACGAGAGAGTGAGACGGGGATGAAAGTTTGTACGGGGATGACTTTTCGACGATTGTACAACGAATGTACGACGTCGTTTCCGGTTGTGTCAAAGTAATGGGAATATAGGCGATGGGGTAGTTGGCTTATCTTGTATTATTTAGGAAAGACGGTAGGTGGCGTTAGTCGCGTTAAGCCAACCATTTTAAGCACCGTACCTACTCTCGTACGTATGTTCAATTTCAGCGAATTTTCACAGTGGTACACCAAAAATAAAGACAAATACCTCGACGCTCTTTATTAAAACAAATAAAAAATGTTTTAAAAAACTTACATTTACGCATGAATTTTATTCTAAAATCTTCTATGAAATTTATAATCTGCTAATTTCTTAGATAATTCTTAGTTTTTTTTTGGGAATAAATAAGAAGAAAAGAAAGAACGATAAAAGGAATTCCGGATCGTTCGCATTTTTTATCGTTATATTTCCTCCGGATCGTACGAATAGTTTTTCCGTTGATTTTTTTCTTCCGGATATTTTTTTTCCGTAACGTTGACGTCGAAGCCGACAAGACGTGATAAACGAGGGAACGAAAACGAAGCGTACCTTTGGCGAAGGGTGCGAGTAGAAGCAAATTGACGAGAGCGGCGCCTGTGTCGTGGCCCATCAGGGTTATTCTCGTCGGATCGCCGCCGAAAGCACGAATGTTCTCGCGTATCCAGTGTAAGCCCATCGCTATATCCTTGAGTGCTAAATTTCCGCCGGATCCTGTGGCGGTGTCGGGCATCGGACGGGTCCTCAAGAATCCTGTAAAAGAACAAAAAAGGAGTCGCGTTAATCCGACGATCCGGGCGTACGAGTACGGCAAACCTCGCGAGCCGAGCGAGAGAAGCCAGAAAGTCATGGCAAAAGCGGGATGTTAACCCGGAATCGCGAGAAACGGAGAAAGACGAAGTATATGAGGTGGGGCGAGGGGGGGGGGGGCAGGAGGAGTTTAGTTATACGTACCTACATATATGTAGCGCATAGGTGCACGATCGCCGCCCGGCTCTCTGGGATTTTTCGTCGAGTCCGTTGGGTAATCCTCTTTCTCTTTTTCCCTCCTGGCTCTGTAATTCCCTTCGTTGCAGGGTGCGAGGGAAATAGAGAAAGAAAGAGCGAGAGAGAGAGAGAGAGAGAGAAGAAAGAAAAAAGGTGGACAGAAAGCGAAGAGTCTCTTTTCTGGTCCTGACGCGTTAGCTTAGCCGGCGTGCACGCGGAAGAGACGGATTTACAGGAGCTAGGTATATCCTTCATGATGGCTCCTTCGACCGCATCCTCGTTCGCAAACACACACACACACGTTCATACGTACGTGTACATTTTCAACGTAATATTAACGTAGATGGCAGTGAAAGAGGGATCTCGGGGGGCGAACGAGAGCGAGACGCGCGATGCACTAGCCGTTGGCCGACCATCGCGCTTCTCTGCAGAAAGTTCGAATTGCCCTCGCGTCAGCGGACTAGCAGTAAATTTCCACGTCTGCCGTAACCACAACTCGCGTTATTCCCTTCTCCAAGATGCGTGTGTATACGGCGTTTGTTCGTACCGGTAAATATCTATCTATATTTCTGGGTATGCGGGTGTGTGCGCGGGCACTCGGACCAAAAGGACGTTTTATACATACATATATATGTAATATCCTGTTCGATATATATATTTAAGTATAGGTTGACGCGAGTGCACTATACGATCGTGTGCGGCTTCAACTCGGCCCTCCTTCCAAGTTAAATGGGCTTCGATGGTTGCAGGGGGGCCAGTAGTATTTGCGCTTCACTACAGATAACGTTCGAGCAAAGTACCCCCACGCGTATATATAAATGAGTGTCATTGCCCTCTTCGGAGGGTAGTTGGGTTAGGGTAGGTAGGGATAGCAGAGGGTGCGCTCGTACGAGTGAAGAAGGTGGGGCTGGTGGGCCAGAGGGTTGCATGTTCGGTTTGCCAAGTACGTACCTAGAATCCCGAGGCGATAGTTGAGGGTAATGACAATGACGTGGCCGGCACTCGCGAGAATCGAGCCATCGTGAACGTTTCCGGTGCCCCACTCGAAGCTCTCCCCGTGAACGTACATTATGACTGCGTACGGTGCCTCCAGACCTCTCGAACCTGTGAATACGAATAACGATATTTGCTGTTATTACAAAACGATGTATCTCGTTGTGTCGTTACCAATGACGATACGAGAAGGGTTAAATTTATACGTCGCGTCGCGTACAACAGTACGAGGCGTTCGAGTTACTGGTGTAAAGTTTTCATCGTCGTGCCATAACCGCGACCCTCTCGCCAGCTAACTTCCGTTGTTCGACACACTTTTCACCTCGAGTAACACGAGGGTCGAACGAGAAATAATAATCGATGGTTTTTTTTGCCCAATGGGTCGAACGAACGGAGAAACACCCTTTGCTTCTTTTCGTATCGATTGCAACGGGGATGATTTTTAATAATAGAAAGAATCCCGTTTCTCGATGCGCTACAATAAGGTATAATAATAATCATACGATGAAAAATGATGATTGATGGGAGAATTATTTTTATTTTCTTTATTCCGAACAATTTATCGATCGTATGGCCGTTTCGACATCAATTGCAACGACAGCGATATTTTTGTTGTTTGGTAACAGAGATGTGTATAGGTATAACGGTAAACGCGAAGAATCTGTGCGAGCCACGAAACGAGGAAATGAACTTTGAATTCAACTCAATCTCGAGGATTTCTCGAGAGTTTCCTCCGTTGCGAAAGATCGCGGAGTCTTTCGGTTTTATTGCTTGTTTTTCTCACTCTTACTTTCTCATTTTCTCTCTTTTCTTCGCTCTCTCTCTCTCTCTCTCTCTCTCTCTCTCTCTTTCTCTTCAACATCAGTAGTGCATCCAGAGGCGTCGCACCACGAGGAATCGTCGTACACTTATACCATGGAATTTCAGAGCAACTTCATCGCGGACGGGAACAACTCTTGGCTCTCTTTTCATTCTCGGTGCGCCACATCTCTCTCTCTCTCTCTCTCGTGCTCGCTTTGGCGTCAAGAACATAGAACTTGCCTCGTTATTTATGCTGATCTCGGGACACGGACCCGTGAGATGAGAAAGGATCTGAAGGCTGCCGAGGGAAAATTTCCCAGGAACGACTTGGCCCGAGGGCCACAGGCGGTTAATTAATCGCGCGACTCGCCGCGTCCTACCCTCGCCAACGCTGCTTTTCTCTCAAATCTCACCGTCTCGAGCCACGTACTCGTGTATATTTATATTGCCGGGGAAAAAGCTCGGCCCGGTGGAAGCGCGAAAATGCGCCGGTTTTGCCGTGGCGTATCGCGCGACAATGCGAACCACCACACGTTCGTTCGAGCAATGCGGTTTAAACGATTTCATTTAATACACATAATTAAGCTCCCTCTTTATTCCCTCGTTTATACAAAACCTTGACGTTTCTGGCATTTAATTGTCTATTTTTTTACTCTTTTTTTTCTCTTGGCGAGGCCGAGGTAGAAGTTTAAAAGATATTTCCTTTCCTCGAATCATTCGAAATAATTTTGTGCCGAAGAACGAAAGATGATTTTTCAACGTAGAATTGAGAATTACTTTTTTATGGAATGAGCTTAACCGCATTTCTTTTTTTATCTTATATAAAGATAATGAAACAAAAAATCATTATTTCCAACGAAAAGTGTAAAATATTTTTTGCGACGGAACGTTTACAAATACTTTTGTTAATCGACGTAAAACACCGCCGAACGGAGATACGCGCGTCCTAGCTCGATTCATACTCGTGTTGGCATGGAATCAATGCCAGGACAACGAGAAACGAGAAACGAGAGTGGCGAGAGATGAAACGAGTTGCAACATCTGATAGTACGAAGAAACGCGAATGCGTTTTGTATCGTCCTCGACGTTTCCGGAGATATTTGCAACGTTCAAAGAACTCGAAGCCCCTTACTCGTTCGGAGACGAACGAGATGAGATCGTCCGCTCGTCATTATGTCCTAATAATAGGTAGTATATATAGCTTTCGGGATCTCGGGCCGTGGTTCGTCGTATACTCTTTCACGAGAATATCCCACGGGAGTCATATTCTCCCGTTCTGCCCACCCCCGCGTATTCACGAAGCGAGGGTGAAGGCTGGATATTCGTTCGTCCTCCCTAATGCACAAAAAGGGAAAGAAATCCGAACGAAATTTAATCACGTAATATCACGCAAACCTTTTTAACGAGAAGGGCTCCATAAGTTTATAAATAAATCCAATCTTCTCCGACTCCTATATCGCCCCAATTTTCCGTGAAAAATAAATGGCTCTCGTCATTCGTGACTAAACTTGTCTCTCGATCGAATATGGGTATTCTTTTTCTTTCATCCCTTTATCGTTTCGATTTATTCGGCTTTCGATGAAAGAGAGAGCGAACGAGAGAGAGAGAGAGAGACAGAGAGAGAAAGACCGGCGATGATTGCAAAAGTAAGACAGAGAGACGGATAGAGTCCATCATTTCATTTCCCACAGGCAAAACAGTCGAGGAATTTGCTATTCAATCAAGCACGTCGTCGGCCCCAGCCTAGCACGCCTCACTGAAACTTCCGCCAGCAACGGGTTTATCCACTTATACCGCTTCATCGTGTCTTTACTCCTCCGCTTTCGCCTATACGCGTACCCTCGACTCACCGTCATATAAGAATATATATATAACAGGTGTATATACAATATAGAAAATATGAAAGGGAGAATATGAGAGAAAAGCAGAGAGACACAATCTTGGTTCTGATTGCTGCTGTAGGAAAACGGCGTCGAGCTTTTGAACCCCTCTTGCCTTTATCTTGCCCACCGGCACATACTTCTGGGCGTCCCCTTGCATCAGTGCGTAAAGAGGAGACGACGACGATGACACGACTATCCATATAGTCGGGTTGGCGCCCGATGCTCGGCCGGGTCTCAGACACTTTCAGATTGTCAACTATATACGAGCTCCTCTCGCACTATATACTCTATGGGTATACAGGCTGTACGTGGCTGCTCATGCGACAATAAAGCTCTTGGCACGCGTTAAACTTGGGATGGAAAGCACGCGCGCGAGTCGTACCCAAATCCACCCCCGACCCTGTTCACTCCTGGTGTACAATCGTCGTGATTATTCTAATGCTTCACTATATATATATATATACATGCGTGTTTGTATATGCATATATTTGAAGAGTTTTAAAGAAACACTTATTCATACACATCGACTCGTTTATCGCGATTTTGCCTATATCACCAATGAAAACAGTTCTCACAACAATTTTCAATTGCCAGCCAATTCGAGCATCGTACCTACCTCGTCAATTACTATTAGGTATAAAGCCAGAATAAAATCTTAACCCATCCCGTTCGCTATTGAATTCTTGCACTTCTAAGAAACGAGAGTGGTCCTTTCATCGGACCGATCCATTCATTCGGTGTCGCGCTCTATACGTCATCAATTATACAAACGAGCCCCTTCGGCTCCGTTATTCGCGTCGACAATCGAACGACGTAAAATTGATTGACCCAATTAATTGATTAGTCCAATCAACCGTCGTCAATTAAAATTGTGAATTTTTCGTTCGTTCGTTCGTTCGTTCGTTCGTTCGTTCTTTTTGTTGGTTTTTTCATGAAAAGATAAAATACGAGTGTATTATCGCGCGACTCACCACTTCCGGGTATGTACAGATTCAGGGTGAGACAATCCTCGCTCTGATTGACCAGGTAAGTGACGTAACGCTTGAGTTGCATCATTCTTCCATGCGGCATCTGTCCCAGTGCAACTGTGAAATTGTTCACGTCCGGGATATTTTGAGGGCAAACAGGACCGAATGAATCGGCGAGTTTGACGTCCCGCCAGGGAATCGGAGCTGTCGGTGGCCTCAGACGAAGATCACCTACCGGGGGTGCGGCGTATGGAACTCCTCGAAATACTTCGACCGGTTCCAGATGTCGCCCGTTTAATTCCTGGAATATTTAAAAACCCTCGTGTCATTCTTATTTATTCATACGCAATATTTCGCTTTATTCCTGAATTATTCGCGTCAAATAATATTATTTCTAGCATATTATTACAGCAGATGAATTTACGGACGATTGATTGCGAAAGTAAAAAATATAAATAAAAATGGGATTATTTCGACTCGGGGAGATTAACGTGTACAGAGCGGATTATTGTTTTACGAGTTCTCTCTCGTGTTACTACGAGCGTGGAATATCGACGAGAAACTATAGAGCCTTCGCGGAATCGCCATTGCGAGCCTGAGTGAACATGGAAACGCGGTCATACGCGATCGGCTTTTTGAAATAAATTATCGAGCGCGCCGGTGCATATGTGACGTAACAAAGCGATAACCTCGACATATACCTACATAGGTACCTACATTTATCGGTAATATACTTATGGATGAAACATGTATATTATATACATATGTACATTTACCCGTCGAACCCATATCTACGCGAAACATTTTACGGTACTTTATCCACCCTTATTTTCAAATATGTTCAATAATTCGGAAAATAATTCGAACCGAAGTGCTAATGCATTGAAAGCGTTTCACCGTGTTTAACGTCCCTACGACCTATGGATTTCGAAGAATAAAACAAATGCGGCAACATTATAGTATTTCTTCAAAAATGGGCATTTTTCGGAAAAAAACAAACCTCAAAACGTGACACAGGCTGAATTTCTCTAGCGTAACGTAATTCTCAAAATTCCGTACTTACGCCTTCGAAAATAAAACAAAAAACATACAAAATGTTACAACGATTTTTCTAAAAAAGCAAAGATTTCCTAAAAACAACTCCTTAAAAGTGAAAAACAGGATAAATTCGTTTAACAACGCCGAGTACAGCCAAGTCTCGAGTATTTTACGAGTTATCGAACGACTTTGAAAATGCAGACGTTCGCGTATTATCGTGAAATCGCACGTGCGTGGAACTCGCTCATCGCTCGTCGAAACGAGAACGAGCGCGAGGCTGCGTCGTTTCGAGGTGTCGGGAAGCCACCCTCGTAACGTTCAGTCCCACGAGTGTTCGTACGAGAGCGAGATTGAAAGCGAACAAACAAAAATCAATAGCAAAACTGGTTGTCGACGTATGGGCAAGAAAGAAACGACAAAAACAAAAATAAAAACGAATAAAAAAAAAGACATAAAAGAAGCAAGAAAGAATTAAAAGGACGAGCTTTCGAACCCCCGTTTTCCGGTTGCGCAATCAATTTTTCCGTAGTACGAAGGATATGACGCGTGGCGAGGTAGCCGGTGACGCCGGTTCGCGGGCCGTTCTTGGTACCGTTTCGAACTGTCCCTATACAACTACGTGTCGTTCGTTTTTTCGGTACCTACAGGTATTACGCAGTGCCATTAATCGCAGGCATGGACCCGCGGGACCGGTCAATCGTTCCCTCTCGAAATACGTTCTCTCCTCCCGACGGGTATATCTCGCGCGACCCCGTATGCCCGGCATTAAAAATTGACGAGAGTCACCGGTCATCGGGCGATGCACTCGTTTTCCGGATATTTATACGTATGTACTCGAATATATATATATATATATACAAAGGTCTATTTACATCCTGGAAACGAAAAACATAGGGTTCCAGGGCACGTCGACGCATTCTCGTAGTCCGATGTCCAGGGTCCATAACTGTTAACGTCTTTGTCGAAACCACCCTAAAAAAAAGAAATGACCGGATTCGCGAGGGATCGTAGGCGGTCGCAACTTTGAACTTCGTTCATTGTGTCATAAGCGACTCGTCGTATATTCCTGTTTGAAAAAAAGTGGCGGGGTCGCGTAAAAACGGGCTGCGAGATTGCGGCACTCGGGATGCTGCCATCTACACTATCGATTTTTCTTTGTTCTATATACGTAAAAGTAACTCGTACGTTCATATAGTATAACTATGTATCGTTAATTTTTTAATAAACGTACGCACCTATACTTCTAACAATTTATTCGATTTTTCTAATATGATGAATTTTATTATTAATATCTTATAATAATTTTATAGAAATATACAAATAATCAACGTATTCTATGTATATTATTATCGTAAATATAAAGAAAATAAGGTTTGAAAATGTTTCGTAATTATCGAGGATCGACATGCTGTCGCGTATATCGTATACTCGATTGGAACTTGAAGCAAAAGCGTATCACGAGTCTATAACTTATTTTTTCATGTACCCCAAGTATTTGGCAACTGTATTTGAAAAAAAAAACTTTGTACCTTAAGAATTTTGGTTCTTAAGTATTTTCCCCAGCTTCGTGATAAAAATTATCCACTGTAACTTTCCAAATTGAATTTCGCTCGTGTTCGACTGTTGCAAATATAAATCAACGAATTCTACCTCGGGTCATAGTCGAATGAGCGTGTCTAATAAACGATGACGTCGAAGAACTTTTTCACGAGAACTCGCTCGATCTTGCCGGATTATTTGGTTACGGAGAAAGTGTACCAAAATGGTGGATTATACGAGACGCGAAAGGATAAGCTCTGTCTATATCTCGGGGTGAAGACGACGACGACGTCGACGACGACGACGACGACTCACGAGAGTGTGAAATTTATTCCGAAATAAAATCAGACGTGACCGCAATTCATATATTACGTTAGGTATTGTCGAGCGAGCATTTCGTCTGAGACGAGAATCGAGAAGACGCTTGTGTACTGTATATATATATATATATATATATATATATTTTATATTTATATTTTGTATATTTATATATTTTGATATATTAATATATGTGCGAATGGTGGTACTTGCACACCTACGTGGCATACGTAGCGCAAATCGGATCAAAGAAGATATGCAATGAATAAACTATGTGAAATCCAAGTTTTCATGAAAAATAAAGATACATATATGACGTAGGTATATAACGAATATATAAATATGTATGTATGTAGTGTAGGTACATGTTTATACATATACAAGAGTCCATCACTTTACTCGACGCTACGACGTCCGCTCATCTATTTATGCACGTAAAACTCACGCATCTCTCTACCATACATCTCTGTGATTTACGTATTATATATATATATATATATTCATCGTAGAATATGCTCCATCGTGCTTGTGCACAATCCGCGACAATGATGGCAAGACCCGATACAACACGTTTTACTCCCTTTTTTGCATCGAGATTTAGTATACCTTGAATAATAACAAAAAAATTGGGCAATGGAATATAAATATATACATACGTTTCTATAATAATATACAGCATACGATTACATATATATATATATCGAGATGGTACAAAAAATGTATTTTGTACATTACGTGTTCTTCGTCCCAATGCTCGCATCGTTACATCAAAAATATTATTTCAAGGCACGGTCGAGACGTAGGGATTTTCGTTCGATAATGCTTAATCGAAGTCGAACTACGGCCCCGAGAGCTATAGTTTTTATTTCGTATCTTCCGATCGTCGTTTCCTTTTTTACATCCAAGTTTTTCAGCTATCGAATATGAATTCGCGGCACGTTATCGAATCCGATTGATTATTGTTAAAATACACAAATTGTTAAAATGTCTCGGATGAAATATCGTCGGTTATCAAAATCTGTAAAACCAAAAATATTCGTAGGTACGCGCGGACGTATTTCGAAGCTGCGGGCAAAATTGTAATTCCGGATCCAATCGCGCGACGTTATTTCGAAATATGGCTCGTACTATATATGAGTCGCGAACCGTAGGTAGGTACATGAACTATTCTCGTACAAATGCATATACATATATACAACATATGTGTGTGTATGAGAAAGTCAATAGCGAACTGTACATAACGTGTCAAATGTATAAAACGAAAATGTCAATCTCACCTGCAATATTCCCTGTATCTGGCCACTTTTGGTCTCGACTATTCTCGATGCGTAACGCGTCCCGGCCGCTCGTGCACCGGACACGAGATAGATGAGCAGGAGAAGCAGACTGGTGAGAATTGGCGCAGCAGGAGCGAGTACGACGACAGGAGCCGGGGTCGTCGCTGGGATCGTGGGATGTTCACGTCGGTGGGACGAGGAGGGCCTTCTTCTCTTGGTGCTGAGCATCAGCAGGGTATTCAGAATCTGGATATTCATCGGGCGGGCCAGCGACCACGTCCAGGCCGCCGGCTGGCATGGTTCGAGCATCGCAGCATTTGTTGGCACCTGACGCCGCTACGAGCATGCCGTGCAGAGACTAACCCCTCTTTCACCCTCTCTCGCTCGCCCTTTCTCACTCTCTCTCTCTCTCTTTCTGTTTCACGTCTTTCTCAACTCCAACTTTTCCTCTTCTATCCTCTCTCGTATAATCTCGTTCCACCTCTCTCGCTCTCTCTTTCTCTCTATCTTCCCTGATAACGCAAATCACCAGAGATAAATGGGATAATATTCCTCCACCAGCCTCTTCCACCCTCGTTATAACGAACTTTGCCGGCTCGTTAAACAAACATGACGTCGTTTCGGTCGTTCGACCAATATCTTATACGCGTATATTAGGTGTACGATTGGTTCGTGCCACTATTGTGGATGGCATGTGCCGCTATCGCATAGGGCTGAAGCGAATCGAGTCGACGTGATCGATATGCAAATTGTCATTGTCCTTTCTATACGCAGGATCACACGAGCGCGCGGCGACGCAACTTCCGAGTCACGAAATTGTTCCCCAGGCGAGGCGGCATATTTGTGCAACCCCCGGCGTCCTCACTCATGCCCACGAAGAATTTCTCACTATCGAGGACGGGGCCTTGACGTATCCCGCATTCTTCTTCCGGTCAGTTTCATCATCGTGTTGAGATTCATACGACGAAGGTGGATCAACCAGCCGGACTGTAAAAAATATAAAAAGAATAACATTTTATAAAATATTCGATAACGAAAGTTCATGAATCGATCGAGTTACGATACCAAGATGGACTTGAGAAAGTAGAAACTTATACACGTAGAAACTTCGCTAGAATCGAGATCGGATTTTTCGATCGTTGATAAATAAGATTTATGCTAATACAGTTTCCGTCGATTTTGTTTATATAGAGGAAGGTACAACGTCTCGTCATTGGACTGGGGAGAGAGGGTTGGTTTCGTGAAAATTGTTTATGGATATTCTCAGTCGGCGATAAAACGACTATAATATTCGACTCGTTATCAGCGCGGAAAAATCTTCAAACAATTCCGTTTTTCGAATCTCATCGACGACGATAAAAACAATCTCCCCTTATCTTTGGGTGTCTGGGACGTTTGGAGAAAAGCTTCGTCGGCATTGTTCTGTTCTTATCGAAAATTTTCCAAGTCGCAGCAGCCGCGATCTTCTCATCTTTGGCGTTATAACGACAATTCGAAAATTTCAAAAATACAAAGAGGATATAGGTAAACGTCGTATCATATCTCCATTCGTTGGATAAATGATCGTTCCGTAAGTAAAAAGAAATTATTACCGGTATTATTCGTTATTATTTATTTTAATAATTTTTGTAAGCTCAATTTATTATTCGTCGAGTCGTGGGGACTGTAAGTTTCGCGACGAAGATCGACAAGGATAGTATCCTTGGCACAAAGCACCAAGTCGCCCGACCAACGTAATAAGTTAAAACTCGTAAAATGTTCACCAATGGACGTATAAAATCATAAATAATTGTTCAGTTCATAAAACTATCGCGCGGTCGATTCACGGCGTTCTCTTCGGTCCATCGTTTATCTATATCGCTCGAATCTTGGTAAAACGCGAAAGCCTATGGCATTGAGCCAACGTGCATTATGAAGAGTAAAGTTTACTTCTTAAAATGAGCCGAGAGCCACTACAGTACGTTCCGTACTTTACGAGACACCGGCCTTTGATTACGGTCCTTCCACGACGACTTATCGCGACCCAAAAGATTCGCGGTAAGGACTTTCCTATATTCTCGTTTTTTTTCGCATCCACCTATACACGAGCACGATCCCATCGTTTACTGTTTCCCGGTCTAACGAATAAATCTGACCTCCCGCCCTTTGGCGATTCAACGTTTTTTTCTTTTCTTTTTTCACAAACGAGCATGCTACATTTATTAGACCGTTCCATATATTCGGTTTCATCCCTACATTCGTTCTGGCACAGGATGTTTAGTTTGGTAAAATACAGTGATATATCAATTGTAAGTACAACAAAAAAGGTACAAAAGAGAACGAAGGACGTTTATCGAAAAATACCATAACGATTTTTAATTTTTAATTCTTCATCCGGACAATTAACTCGTGCTTCGACTTGATTAATCGAGGCTCGCGTTAATTAATAAAAACATAAATTGGTCTCGTCGATTCATTAGTTCGTTCCACTTAGACACGTCTAGGAAAATCTGGTCGAATATCAATCGTATATAAAACTAAACGAACGAAAAAATCAAAATGGACAAAAGAAAACGAAGAACGAAGAAAGTAACGTTATAGATTTTTCGAGTTTATTTCACTATCGTGACAATTATCTCGACCTCCGGCGGAATCCAGTCCCGCGTTAATTAATAAGAAAATGAATTTTCCCTATGCGATAGAGGTTGAAGCTCGCGGTATCTGTCGTTGGAGGTCGGACCAACCGGGCGGAATAAGAATGAGGTCCGTGGTTTAAACGGGCAACTTATGCACCTAGGGAGAAGATTTTTCGGTCCGTATTATACGAGAATACATATTACTACAAGATGTAGTAATATATACCCGACTTCCGGTGGCACATGACCAGACAGTCTTTGCGCTGAGTTCCTATATATCCTGGCAAACAGAGTATAAAGGGAAACGAACGACGACCTATATATCTATACATAAATGATATAAACGATATATATATATATATCTACGAAGCTTCGCGGTCGCAGGAGCGCACATCATCTCCGATTCCACGCTAGAGAGGGCGATATATAATTAAGCTTCGTGAAAGCGCATTTTACGTCGAGGGGTTTCTCTGCAAGATTCTCTTTATATATTCGATACATAAATCAAAATGACTAATGGTATCATCGTCGAAAAATTGATAAAGTTCCCGTATTCCGGGATGGAGCCGAAGCAACAGCTCCAATAAATTCTCGATCGAGATGTTCGATAAATTATTGATTTTGGGAGTGTCTATCGATCGAGGGCGAAAAGAAAAAAGAAAAAAAAGAAAAAAAGAAACTACGAATCCACCCGTCACGATGGGTGGATCGTAGGCCGCCCGAAAGTTCATTTCCATGCGGGATAATATAACGCTCGGCAATGCGCGAGTCGAAGCACCGAGACACGCCGCGAGTATATCGAGCAACGAGCGTGAGGAACGCGTTGCGTATATCGTCGAGAAATTTCCGATCGGCGGTATACTTGGAGCGCCCAATACAAAACCACCGAACGCGAGTATATAAATTCCCTCGAATCAAGCTCCCCAATTCGTCTACACGAAGTGTGCGCGAGAGCGAGAGGCACATCGCATCGCCACCATATAAATATAGGTATATATATCGCGAAACCGCTGCAGCGGCTCAATGAAAACGAATAATGCGTTTTTTTTTGTTGAGCCAGCGACGTTGCTGGGATTCAACGAGCGTGCGTTTCTCTCTCGCGGACGCGTTCTCGTAAATTTTCCTTTAATTAAAAGTGAAATGCTACCCCCGCGATTGTGGCTTCCACAACAAAATATACACGGTACGCGTATAAATATGCGCGCGTACAGATAGTCGCGTTGTTGCGGCGCTCGTAACTCGTTTCCGATTCTCATCCGCGGCATTTTGACGAATGTATACATGGCTATATATATATAGGTATTGTATATACATAGGTTTGCACGAGTGTGCGTATACAAGCATGTATATTCATCAAAATCCTGGATATTATATAAATATTGAGTGAAAAAATACACCAGATAGGTAATTTATAAATATGTTCAAATTAGTGCATTATTCGGCTTTGATTTTAGCTACCGAATAAATCGGGTGTTATTTGCTGGATGGGATTTAAAAAAATGTATCGAAATATATGAAAAAACTCGTTAATTATGTATTTATTCAAAAACGAGGAAGGCAGACGATAAAATGGAGATATGCGGAAAATCCAGTTTAACTGATGCTGCATTAATGAAAAATTATAATATGCGCGCATGTACGTGTATGTTGAATAAATCCACGGCTCGCCAGTCGGGATATTTGACTCCATGATCATCGCGTTCCGATGATTACTAGCTTTATTTTAACAATTTTGAAATAATACGTAATAATAATGTTGAATTAAAATAGATTTTTCTGCGAATTGAAATTCCTATGATGCTCGCGGGTATTTTTTAGCTCGTTTGTAAAAATCCCTCTATCAGCAACATTTAGGAAACTGCTTGTCCATAGAGAGCATTTAGGGAATATATGAGTCTTGACTGAGCAATAAATTTGCCAGGTTTCTTTAAATAGTTTTATAAGTGTGAAATAATTATGAAAATATTTCGAAAACCTTATTATTGGTTGAGCGGAAGAGTGGTCAACCACTGGTAGTAACGGATGGTCAGGAAACTCGCGACGTTCGTATCATACGTAAATATATATATATATATGTATATGCGAACAAGGCGCGGTCGATATCTCGCAAGATTCGAGAGTCGGGCATGCGCAGTACGATGCATCGTAACAGCGGGAGTACTGTTACTAGCGCTGCCCGTGGTGGACTCCGCGATCACAGTCCACAGTGGCAGCAGTTCCGTCAGCGTAGCGGGAGTGATTGCACTATTGCAATAAGATTGCTTTTGTCTTACCGGACCAGGTAAAGTTAATGACATTTCCTTTTATCATCGATCATACATATAAACTTTAACCTTATGCGTTAAATACGGGCGGCTATCTCTTTGAATATGACATTTCATTACGTAGTTGTTATTGCGAACGAGTATACTACCTCTCTCTCGTTCGATGTAATGGGTGCTTGTCAAACTCTACTTCGGTGAACAACATTTAGTATTAACCCAGAGTTTATTGGATCCATATGAGAAACCTGCTCAGTTCCTTTTGATTTCTATAAACAATTGGACGTTCGATGTATCGAAAAAATCATCTTTGGTCGTACGTTTTTACTCGTTCGTCGGAATCTCAACAACATAACCTAAAAGCGTGTTCGACTTAGCCTACGTGTCGAGATATGGACGCGCGTACATATGCCAAAATCTCGTTACATCCTGTGTTTTTCTACTTTCTGTACAGATTCCGCGTGGTCCGAGATGTCGACCTCCGCGATATTCATTCTAGATGTGAAGGGAAAGGTGTTGATCTCGCGCAATTATCGAGGTGACATAGAGGCAGGTGTGATTGACAAATTCATGCCTCTGGTTATGGAGCGAGAGGAAGAGGGTAATCTGACGCCTATAATACAAACACCCGAATGTACATACGCTTATATAAAATACAACAATTTGTACATTGTGTCGACGACCAAGAAAAATGCAAATATATCTCTGGTATTTGTATTTCTTCACAAAGTCGTCCAAGTAATGCAAGAATATTTCAAAGAATTGGAGGAGGAGAGCATAAGAGACAATTTTGTTGTAATTTACGAATTGCTCGACGAACTTTTGGACTTTGGTTATCCCCAGACGACCGATAGTAAGATATTGCAAGAGTACATAACACAGGAAGGACACAAATTAGAGATACAGCCAAGGATTCCTATGGCAGTGACGAATGCCGTATCCTGGCGATCGGAGGGTATCAAATACAGGAAAAACGAAGTTTTCCTCGATGTCATTGAATCGGTTAATCTATTGGCGAATGCCAATGGCAATGTTCTGAGTTCGGAGATCGTAGGCGCGATCAAGATGAGGGTATATCTATCAGGAATGCCGGAGCTCCGACTGGGTCTCAACGACAAGGTTCTGTTCGAATCGACGGGACGTGGAAAGTCGAAATCGGTCGAACTCGAGGATGTCAAGTTTCATCAATGCGTCAGACTCTCTCGTTTTGAAAACGACCGAACAATATCTTTCATACCGCCGGATGGTGAGTTCGAACTCATGTCTTACCGACTCAACACTCATGTCAAGCCCCTGATATGGATCGAGTCTGTGATCGAGCGTCACGCTCATAGTCGGGTCGAATACATGATCAAGGCTAGATCCCAATTTAAACGTCGTTCGACGGCAAATAACGTTGAGATCGTGATACCCGTGCCAAACGACGCTGACTCGCCGAAATTCAAAACGACGATCGGTAGCGTTAAATATTCGCCGGAACAGAGCGCGATAACTTGGTCGATCAAATCATTCCCGGGTGGAAAGGAGTATCTCATGAGAGCTCACTTTGGTCTACCCTCTGTTGTTGGCGAGGACATCGAGGGCAAGCCACCAATTCAAGTCAAATTTGAAATTCCCTATTTTACGACATCCGGCATACAAGTTAGATATCTCAAGATCATTGAAAAATCCGGCTATCAGGCACTTCCTTGGGTACGCTACATAACGCAGAATGGTGACTATCAATTGAGAACGAATTAGTCCGTTGCTGCATCGATCATCATCCCCATTGAAATGAACAATTTTGAAATGAGCGTTATTAAATATCTCGAGACTCGAACAATCGTTTTTCTTTTACTACCAATGAAATTGTCGGGTTTTTCGAGATGACGCCGCGCTTTGAATTACGTTTCAGGCATAGTACTAGTATTATTATTATTATATACATATTGACTATATCACTATAATGCAATGTTGTAACAAGTGCAAAGAGA
Source organism: Netelia virgata (assembly GCA_951802705.1). NCBI lineage: Eukaryota > Metazoa > Arthropoda > Insecta > Hymenoptera > Ichneumonidae > Netelia > Netelia virgata. Next base: position 34,874,947 of record OX637864.1, on the reverse strand, counting down.
TGTATTAAATTTTTAACTTAAACATAAATCATTGTCCCGTTGTATTTTATTTCACTATCCTTCGTCGAAATACGCGTATACGAGAAATCTGGTGAAAGATTCTCGAATCATCGCAAAACGTACTATGGCGGGCGAATGTGAAAAATTCTCACCGGGACGTTGTATATTTTTTCGAAGAAAATTGTGGCCGCACCCCTAGGCTCGTCCATTGCAGAGGCGACCGACCAACTAAAACGCCATGCTCGCCATACCGTAATAATTTTTCAGATTTATATATATTCGCCTCGGGGCGCCAACGGAAAAGCAAATTTACTGCGCTGCATTCGACCGAGTCGCGGGCGAAGCAAAATCTCCTTGCACCTTTCTCATCCTCGCCTCTTTTTCTCATCGCGCGTTCGCTTCCTACCACCTCCTGATTCTCCGCTTTTTCGAGTCATTCGTTACCGCGTCTATTCGTAAGATAGGTTAGGTTATCGTTAAATTCCGAGATTCAATAGTCTCCCGAAATCGATCTCGAAACAATATATCTCGCTGAACGAAAGCCGTTCAATTAATGCATGCGTTTTTTTTTAATGTTGTATTCACTAACGTAAGTACGTAAGTAACGTAAGTATGTAAGTACGAAAATGATCGCATTTGCAAATTGGGTTCGATTCTTTTTGACGATGACAGAGCGGTTGCACTCGAAACGAAGCAAGAACAGCGAAAAGCCAGTATAGGCTGCGATTCGTTCACCTCCCTTTGCAACCGGCACAGAGCCATCGCGCGGCTACTCGCCTGACTGTAGTAGTGGTCACGAGTCTTGCCAGCGGTGGAACGGCCCTTTGGTCATTGGCGCAATGCCAATCGTAAGTTTTTTCACCGTCTCTTATCCGTAAAAGCTCGAGAGTCTACATTATACGTTTCTTTTTTTCTTGCTTTATCATACAGGAAGCTTTGTTCATACCAGAGTACTGACAACCTTCGAAAAAGTCGGACTATGGTATGTACAAGAAACAGTTGACGGTGAGAGAGCTCGTGCGCACACGCTGCGCAGCACGCGCATGCGCGGACGTACTTCAGATGGCAACCTCACGAAAATGAGTTATCCACAAATATCTCTCGAAGTAATCACACTTAATTTGGCAGACGAGGTGAGAATTTCAATTTTCTTTTTCGTCTGTATTCTGTACTACTCGTTTTTCGACAATTTTGTACGAAACAAGGTCTTCTTCACGCGATAATGAACGCTCGTAATTGCGAATATTCATTGACCTTGCGGAAATGTATAATCTCCTCACGCGTGCGCCCTCTATCGGTCCGTGAATATTTCACTTGTTTCAACCATTTACAACGCGACTGAACGAGAAAAATGTTATTCGAAGCATCGGGGGTCCGACTTGCGTATCTCAGATCTCCATTGCTTCACGCCAGAATCCAAGGGAGAATATATCTGTATAGGTTTTTTCTAGAGCAATACCTAAAGTATATATATATATATAGATATATATATATATATTCAGCTATACCTATAAGGATATTATATTTTATCCACTCGAGCCGAAATCGCTGGATCCGTGTTCTATCTCTTTCTTCCTCTTGGGAATATGGTCCAAACACGTGTGTATAGCTACATAGAGCACATTCAGCAGGATCTCCACGACTCTCGCTCGAAAAGCTGGAATATTTGCCTCTTCGCTTCCAACAAGTAAATATTGACCCGCGCTCAGGAGTCGTTCCAATTTTCTCTCTACACCCCTAGCTCAGCGTCCCTCTTTCGCTCGGCGCCCGTCGTCGTTTTAATACACGTTCCGACGTTATTTGTACCGTTTCACGTGAATCGTAACTCCTCGACCAATTCGGCAATAGTGCTTATCGTACGTAACGTATATCGTACAAACGTATCGTAGCAAATTTCATTTATACGATACGAATAACGAAAACAAAAAAACAACGATATTTCAGATAACGTGGAGGGAACATTGTTATCCACGTAAGGTAAATGTTTCTCGCGCGATGTGAAAGACTAAATCGGCGAGTCATTCTCAATGTTCTTGTATAAATATTTTCTCAAGAATATATTCGCTACGTTTCGTGTCGTATATTCGCTCGAGGAGTTAGACTTTTATCAAATTTTCGAAAAATTCGATAAAATGAATTTCTCCACGAATCACGAGAGAGTCTGAAGTAAAAGAGGCCCATTCTTCAGGCCGACCGTGTAGTCTGACGTATTAAACTTTCAACCATCGACAATACGAGAGTCTACATTATACTTTTATCACAAAGAAGGTTACCTTTTGCCTTCTACGAGGAGAAACAGGGTCGTTCGAGGACATAAAATTGGATAAAATCCTTTGAAGCTATTCTCGAATCGAGTCTCGTTCTTGGATGAAATTGTTAGTAGAACGAGTAAGGTTGCGGATAAGGTCAAACGTATATCGTGTAATCCGTAGAGACGAAGGAGTTGGATAACATTTTCGACCACAACGTTTTCCACAATTGTTAACGTATAAGGCAAGAGCAAAGCATTTACTTCTGTGTGAGTTAATTATCCAAAGACTAAGGCTCCGGTTTTGTGCTAAATGGTAACAATCTTGGAAGGAGACTTGGTCGAAAATTTGCGAGATTATGTCGACCTCTCATTTCGTCGTTACGATGGAACAGCGCTAGGGTCACGCGATGCTTGCTGGGTCCTGCGGCCACCAGAGGGAAATATACAAATAGAGGGTGGAAAAGACAGAGAGAGCGAGAGAGAGAAAAAAAGTTTCGACCGCGGTTAGGTATTACCTAATTACACAGGGAGTAGTTCTGTTTCCGTTGTTTCACTCGCTACGGTCCATGTTATACTTGAACGTGTAACTGGTCGGCAGTAAGTTGCCCGGATGAAAACGCGTTCTCGTGCGCTGCGCGGCGTGAGACGAGTCTGGAACACATGTACCGTTTCCGCAAGGCGAACTTAGCCCCGTGCGTATTAATATCCATATTTGCGTATGCATGTATCGCCCGAGCTTTGATACAAGCATATACAAGATTTCAAACAATCTTGATAATTATCCCGTTTAAATATCAAAAGCAAACAAAGTATGGCGCACCTTCGTTTTTGCGACTTTTTCTTATTGCTTGTTCGTCAAGGAAACATCGTTTAAAAAGAAAAATGATTTTTTCTACAGGTCATATTCTATAATTTTCCCAAAACGACATTTCTTTTGTTTACATTTCTAGTTTACTTCTCTTTTGTCTTTAATCCTACTTTTTATTTTCACGTAAAATATGTGAAAATTTCTAACGTATGGACCAGTTAGGTCGTAATGTTTGTAACCGATGCCAGAATCGTCAACTGTAGGTGTCTGCGTTTTCGGTTTCACTTTACGGTTCACCAAAATTTCGATGGTCGTCAGATTCGTTTGATCGAGTTTGAAAAATGATACCGGTCAATGGGTTATACAATGCGGATTTATGACTACGAACTTGTTCTTCACAGAGCTGACATCGACAGAAAGGATTATGGAGCGAGCTACGAGCAACGTCCGTACGGAAAGAAAGTTTTTATCACCTTCTTCTCCCATAAACTCGATCATCCTCGTTAAACGTCGATATTTGATTATAAAATAAAGACATAAAACGCGCGAGCGTTAGTCTCAACTAATTGCAATAAAAGTCGTCAAATTAGTTGGCCATAAAACCCGAAAACTTCGTTCGACGGTCCCAACGGAAAGGTAAACAGGGGATGTGCGTTGACGAAGTAAAATAAAAAAAGTTGCGTCGTAAACCTCGTGTATAATGAACTCGGGCACTCTCGTGGCGAGCGAACAATGTGAAAAATGCGCGATAATAAAATGCAGCAAAGTCGAGAATCTGGGCGCGAAGAATGGACGATGGATCGTAACGTGAATGCGCGAGAGCGAGAGACTTTCGGAAAACTTTTCTCGAGCGTCACGACCCTCTCGTTCGGCACATTACGGGTCCAACTTGCTAAATATGTCTGACGAAAAAGGAGTCGACGTCGCCGTTGTCGTTGCAAATAAAAAGGGAAAAATGGCGAGAGTCCATCGTGAAAAAAATCGTAGACGATAGAACGAGGAGCGTGAGCCTAGGACATTTTTTGCATTCTCGTATTCGGTGTCGATACCGGGCAGTTAATCATAGGAGCTCGACAACAACGGCACTCGGAATAAAAATAGCGTATAACAAAACCGCGATCGATATTCCCATATATGGATATAACTGACGTATCGAGCGCCGAAAATTGATGGCGTACTTTGTTGCAAGGCACCGAGGCGCGACGTTCGCGTGTACACACACGGGAAGAGATCGGCTTGTACCGCATCAGCACCATAGACATCGGGGTACAGCGCCGTGATATATTATTATCGGCCTTATAGCCCACGTTGTCGCATCCGACTTGCCTCATTCTCGATATTGTCATCGAAACCCGCAGGCGGTGCTGTCGTCGCTGCTGTGTTTTCATCCGATACGCCGGTCACCCAATGATATCCACGCGAGATCTCCGTAGGTATTACAAAATGGCGTCTCGTATTTCGCGCAATTACATTCTCTTTCGCCATTTTGGTATTACGTTCTATCCTTCGTCTTGCACGCGTCTCCTTTTTCGGCGGGCTTAAAATTCGATATTCGCTCACGACATCAGCGCTTATAGTTCTCGAATCCTGCCTGTATCGGCATCTACCTGCGGCGTAAAGGAAACAAAAGAGCACGGAAATACGTATGTAAATGGCGAGTTCAAAGTTCAAAGGGCGAAGTCTGGCCCCGCGGCGCGATATCCGCGACGAGACAATGCGCGTGCGTAATACGACGGAAAGAAAAACAAGGGAAGATGCGATTTGGGACTTTGGGCGGAAGGTCGACGCGACGACGTTGATAAAAGTCGCTTTACGCGCAAGCTGCTATTGTTACGACGCGACACGACCTTAAAGCCGGCGAGCGATGCAGATACTTTACGTCAAAGGGTTGTACATACTAACGTAAGCGCTGTATTTCCGAGTGTCTCTCGCCCTTCCACCATTTTGCTTATTCCGAAAATGTTTCTCACCCGTATATACGTATATAACGAATTATGCAGAAGCTCGGTGAAAAATGAGAGTTGAAATTCGCAAAGTCTTAGCGTAGTCGGTACTGCAGCAGAATAGTCGCGAAAATATAAAAGCATGGGCTGTATTCATGATGGCTGACGCCTTTCAAGATCTACACAGGTAGGTATACGTTTTATTTGTTTGCTGCGTGCGTATGACGTTCTTCCTGTTTTACTACTCCTATATTACATATACTCTTCCATTATCCAACATCCACCACCTCGTTTTATCTGCAGTCGACTTATTCCCACTCCCACGTTCCTTGTATCGGATATATCTGTATATATATGACAGTAATCGATGAACGGAAATGGAGCGAAGATTTTATTATCACTTGGGATTCGTCTGTTTCCTTTTACGTAGTATTCAACGTCTTTTATAGCTTTTCACGACATTCATTATGTCGATCATTCGTTCGTCTGTAGTTGTCAGGACTATAGTCGTATTTTCGTTACCTGCAGATTCGAACGACCTCTTTTTTCCGACGTATTTCCATCTATAAATTCACAGGGTTTATATACAGGGTGTGCCTTTTATCTCTGCCACCGGAAATAACTCGGTAATTATCGACGTCACAAACAAATGTTCCAAACAAAAGTTGTACAGTGTGGATGGGGCCATCAAATGCGGCCATTTTTTTTTATTTCGGTTTAGGCATTTACGCACAGTGAAGGTCACCTTCACTTTTTTTAAATACAATCGTACATTTTTTTCAACCATCTTGTAGAGCACCTCAAGCCGCATAAAAACATTAGGGAATCAAAGTCGTTCAAGGTCATTCAAGGTCAGTATCGATTATACAAATCTAAATATCTCGGACTACCAAATATTTGGTAGTCTTATAAACATTGGTAGTGATCTGAGCCGATTTGGTAACGGTCATTATTTCCATCCATACCGAATGTCGCTGCATTAGGCTCTCTCGAAGCGAATGATTTTCAAAATCGCATCGACTTCTGTCATTGGGCACAGCAGCAATTGCGGATGGATGAACAATTCTTTAATAATGTGTTATTTACTGACGAGTCAACGTTCACAAACCGTGGACAACTGAACACGCACATTATGTACTATTGGGCGGAGGAAAATCCCAGATGGCTATGACAAGTTGTCCATCAACGACCATGGAATGTTAATGTGTTGTCACGCATCCATTCCAAATATAAAAAATCCATCTCCCACTAAGACTAATTTTTCTATATAAACCCTGCCCTTCTTAGCAAATACGAACAGTTTACTCCGAACTTTTCACCGTGTTACTGAATCCAAGACTCCGGGTCTTCTGTAGACAAGAGCGAGTACAAAGATCAAGTCGTGATAATTAGGCTTCTCGAAGTGGTAACCAAAGTATAGCGTACGCGATTATTTTATTCGACAACCGAAAATAAGATGCAAGAGAAAACCATGTGAATCAGTTACCAAATCAACATACTTCATTGCAAACCTATCTCACCGAGCAAACGAGCACGACACCTCTCCGATAAGGTAATTGAACAATTGAACTATCAACTTGTGTCATTAGTTTTAAGCATTCGCGAACAATCACAGTTCGATACAATAAATGTATTGTATGCATATATTTTGGGTAAACCTATTCGTCATTACTTCATCAATACTAATTTTACCACCGAAACTAACAAGACTTCTCGAGGTCTCTCGGCAAACGAACCCGCTACCCTCATTGTCCATTGACCCCTTCCTCGACGGACAATAAAAAGAGTCGGCGTTAACCGTCCGACGTTCGACTCGGTTTTCGCGTCACTATCCTCGTACGTGACAGTGTGGTGTGGCATATGGAAAAATAGAATTATTGGTCCACACTTCATTGATCGTAATCAGACCGGAGTTAAGCACGCTGCTTTTCTGGAAGAAATATTACCTGTGTTGCTTGAAGATCTAACCTTGTGGGATTGGCAAAAACTCTGGTATCAACATGATGGTTGCCCGGCTCATTTTGCACGGATAGCTCGCAATGTTGTCGACCGAAAATTTGGTAATAAGCAGATTAGCCGAGTATCACGAATGGGCTGGCCAGCTGAATCACCACTCGATTTCGGATTCGATCGATTTCGATTTCGGATCTCCACTCGATTTTTTTATATGGAGGATGTCGAAGGATAAAGTTTATCAAGATATGCCCACAACACCGGAGAACATGCGAGAACGCATCATCAATGCGTGTAACAGCATAACTCCAGAAATAATTCTACGATCGAAACAGTGCTTGACTGTCCGACTGCAAAAATGTTTGGAGGCTGATCGAGATAATTTTAAACATCCATTGAAATAAAATATTTTCAGGTAATTTCAGCTCGGACCAAATGTTTATAAGACTACCAAATACTTGGTAGTTCGAGATATTTACATTTGTATCATCCATACTGATCTTGAATGACTTTGCACGACTTTAACCCCCTAATGGTTTTCTGCAGCTTGAGGTGCTCTACAAGATGATCGAACAAAAATGTCCCATTCCATTAAAATAGTGGCATAGTGACAGTTAGAATTCTTCGAAATATAGAGGGACACTGCTGATGATGACGGAAGCCATTAGTGTACCTTCGTATACTATATATTTGAAAGGAAACTATATATATATATATTATTCCAATACATATATATGTCAGGCTATCACTTCGAAATCCATCGAAGTACAATAGGAAACCAGCGAGCAGAGCGAGCATAGTTTCGCGAATTGAGAAGGGTGCACCTCCCGAGTTTTCCGGGGTATATATACGGCGAAGAAAACCATTCCTCGCGAGTAAAGGAGCGCGAAGTGGCCAAGTGAAAAGGGGCAAAGGGGAAAAGGGACTTGATAACACTCGGAGAAGTTGACGCGAGATGGGCGCACACCGAGGGTGCGAGAACGAAGCAAGAGCGCCGGAAGGCGGAGAAGAAAGGAAACTGATGGGGGCCAATGGAGAAGGGAAAGGGGACGTTGGTGAACACCCGAAGAGGGCTGAAGGTGGAGATGGAGGAATTGCGGCAGGACGAGGGCCCACGAGTTAGTTCTATATACATCCTCACACATTTATATATATATCTACGTCGAAAATGCAACGGCGCCGACAATCGTATCTGTATTACGTCCGGTCGTGGCAATTTGCAATTCAACGCCAGCAACGAGAGAGAACGCCTGAAACGGCAATCGACGGTTCCGCTGCTCTGCAACCCCCTGCCACCCTCCCTCCGTCACTTCCCTACGTCACACCAACTCATATGTCTCGCCCACACCGCTCACTACACTTTATATCTATGTATGTGGACACAACTCGTTCCCTCTCAAGCCCTCGCTTGGCCTCTCGCTCCTCCCTCACTCTCGGACTCGTTCATAACCCGTTCTCCGCACCGAGCTTGTTCCCGACTAGGCTCCGCTGGTACCGTTGATACGTACTCGAGGATACCTACCGACTCACCATGGAGCTTGCCGAGGGACTTTACGATGCGCGAGAATATCTCTCTGTTTGTGTGACATTGGCCCGGAACTTCTATATACGTATATCAACTGCACACGGAAGGTACCTACTGCATTCTATACCTATGTCTCTCTCTCTCTCTCTCTCTCTCTCTCTCCGTTTACCTAATATACATATATTTCACCTATATGTGTTTATGTAAAGCGTACGGACCCTGTTAGCGTGTTATATATGGATTTATATATACATAATGCGCGTACCTATGTACTAAGAGGGCTTTGCCGGCCAACACTCCAGAAACGGTTTCCTTTGCGTACACGTTACCCTGTTCCCTCTTTGCTTTTCCCTTTATGCTTTACCACCTTCTCCTCCCCCCCTACGCCTCTCACTCTTGTCTTCTACCGTGTGTCCAGTGTAAGACACTGGACACACGGTAGATTATTTAATCGCTTCATCCGGACGCGGTCGTGGCGACATACCCGTTATATTATTTAAGATCTTTCGATAAGATATGCCATGTCCTACGGGTTTCTGTTATTAACCGGATGTCGCGCCGCGGTTATTGACCACCTCGTGGTCAATAACATACGTCCTTACTATCGACCCTCGCATTCTTGTACACGTTTGTGGGAAGTTTTTATTACAAAAATGTGGTAAAGAACGGTACGGCCAAGGTCCAAACGACACCCAAATCCAATAATAGGAACAAAATAATAGGGCCGTCTTACAATAAAGACACGGGTGTGCCTCTCGACGATTGAACAACCCTTATTGTTAGATTCTCGCACCTCCCCTCGTCGCTACCTACTCCTACATAAGGGTGGCCGGCAAGGTGTTTTTATTATACAGAAAATATCGAAATACGTGGCGTAGAGACATTTTTTTTCGATCGTTCGATTTATGTATGTGCGGGAGTTTATTGTGCATACCCTCGCCTTCGGGGTTTTTACACACCTATATTCCTTTTCATTCTTTTCCTCTCATTACCTATTCTCCGACATTCTTATTTTGCGACCACGGCTGCAGCCGTTTCGCATTTCCCGTGCCCTCCCTGTATCGCATTTGCCACGGGCGGAGGGAAACTGCAGAAAACCTCCGTCGATACAGCGATCGTTCGATTTATATTACTTGAGAGATAAATATCTAGCGATTTTTATTTTTTACACGACGCAATGTCAGTGGTTTAAATCATTCCCTCGTATATTTTACGATACGATTGAGAAAACATAAAAATCAAATTATCAGCCGCTAACAGGGTGAATTTTCCGGATATCGTCTATAAACGAGCTTTCTCGAGGTTTAAACTACTCCTGCGTCGTTCGTGCGTGAGTAAATTTTCCAAGGCCGTCTCAAAGCGATCGGTGCGCCCGCAATATCGGCGTGGCTATCCGATGGTATAGTCTTGTGTATACCGTAGTTACGGGTACATAGGAATCGAGACGATGTAGCAACGAGGCACACGGGTGCGAGGAGTTGAGGATCGATAAGTCGTCGCGGGCCCGTACGATAGTGTGGTAGAATATACAGAGATTGAAGAAGGGAGACGGGAGAGCGCATTCGGCAGACGCGCAAGTACCGGCCCTCGTGCACATTGGAACAGCCACCCATTTTTTTTCATCTCTCGCGAATACGAAACGACACGGGCTACCTCCGCGTCCCTTCAAAATCGACCGTATACTATCGGAAACTGTAACGCGTACATATATATATATAGTTCGGTATAGGAAAGTATATAAGTTATATATATACAACTTATATACTTTCCTATACCGAACTCGACTTTACAGCGAAACGTACGTGGATATTGATAAGAGGGTGCGGTCTCTATCTCAAAGTTTTACATCGGACTCCATAACGAACGTCCGTCATCGTGACGAGCCTTCAAATGTTCTGGATAGAATTATGCGCCATACACGATGATCGTATTTCAAAACATTTTTCCATCGGCAATCGTGTCCGGTATACGAGAAGTTCGGTATAGGCGGTCTGAAAACAGTATGGAGGAAGATCGACGTCGATAACTCGAACGTGCAATTCCCAACGGGCTAAATGTTAAAGGCTGCGATTCCAAGGTTCTTTTTTCGATACGCGTAATATTGGAATTGCCCTGTTGGACTCTCTGGGGTATGACAGACCCCTTGGGGTACGACGAAACATTTTTTACAATTTTTTATCCATTGTATATTCAACCGGATCTCGATATATGGACGTGTACACGAACAAAAGCTAGATGGATAAATAAATATCTCTATCGATTTTTACGTCGTACATAGTATTATAATATACGCTATGATAGAATAGACGGGAACGTTATATATTTTTGCTTCGACATGTCGATAGACAAGACTCACACCCTATCGTCGAATCATCACCAAGACGCAAGCAATGTTCGTCCTGTGTAGACGTGGACGCAGACGATTGTTGAGAATCAGAATGGGCATGGGTGGGTTGTCGAGGACCGGAACCCAAAAGGGAAAGACACAGTCAGCTTGAGCTTATACAATATGCATGTATGTATATACGGTCAACTTGTGGATGACCATAGAACTCTGGCCAGCGGCCAGTCGGCCGGGACTAGAATTCGCGCTTTACGACGAGGTATCTCCTTGTAACTGAAGCAACACGCCACTGTCCGGACAGTTATTTGGCTGCTAGATCCTATTTGCCAAGCAATCGGGAAACGTCGTTTCTCCTGCTGCTGCTCTCGCTATTCTATCGTGCCTGAGACACCCTTAGTCGATCCCCCCCCTTACTCTTTCCCTCTCTCTCTCTCTCGCTCTCCCTTCATTCCTCATTCGCTCTCTCTCTCTCGCTCTCTCGTTCTCTCCACTATCCTTTGTCTCCCGAGTCTGGAATCCCCGAGTCAAGTTTGTATCAACCCCTCAAATGTGGTACGAGAGAGATGGCCCAAACGTTTGCATCGGGCCTACACCTGTATGGATAATCCCGCGTAGGATATCTTCCGCGAAATGGACTAGTTGGATTTTGAGGTTATTGATCTTTCGATAACACAAATATCCCAACGACTACATTCGGAGATTCCCATTTCTATTGATAGTTCTGCTGAGCTTTAACGACCACAACGCCGAGGAATCGGTACAGACTTTTATTTCCTCTCTTTCTCTCTCTCTCTCTCTCTCTCTCTCTCTGTTATTCATTTTCATCTATCTCTCAAGAAGTAAAAAGGTTGTCGGCCGGTACGGCGAGGTTATATATAACACGGTAGGAAGAACTGGGAAGAGAGCTACGAGATCTATGGCCGCCGTTTGTTCTGTGCGAAAGAGGTTTCATGTGTACCATTATTTTCATCCAATGCGCAATAAATTATACGACTGGGTTTCGCCATTTTTTCATTTATTTTCTCTCCCCCCACTCCTTCTCACTCCGTCTCTCTCTTATTTCCTATCTCACGCACGCGCATTTTTATCCTCCAGGCACGTTGCTCGCATCGTCGTTTTATCAGCAAACGCAAAGTAAACCCAATGACCTACCTCGAGGTATCAAGAGTCGTCAGCAAGGATTTTGCTCATGCGCTCTTCATCCCCCGTCCACGTTATTCGTTCATTTGTTTAAAAGTCGCTTTTCGGAAAATAAAGCGACTGGATCGAGGAAGGCTGAAATCTCATCCTCCATCTGGGAATCTCTTGGAGTCTCGGGTTTAACGGACTCGCGTTTAATAAAATACCCAAGGGCCATCATGGTATCCGAGTTACCCGCCTTTTTTGTTTCCTCTCTCACCCCCTCGCCCTCGTCTCTCTCGGTGTATTTTATATTACGGTAACGCCATCTTCTCTCAGAATTTATTGTTCCCCACATCTGAATCTCATTCCCGTATGAATTGCTCGTGCCCATTTCCCGATAAAATTCCGGTTTATTCCATTCGTGTAAAGTAATGCGTAGGGAGCTGGGGTCATGTTGTAAAACATTTTGGGAAAATTTATGTAAAAATGAAACTACACAATATGTTTTAATTATAAAAACATGACTTGCAAGATTAACTGTCTGACTAGCTTCTCATGAAGTAATGTTTGAAGATTCGTTCGTATTGTTTAACTGGGGGCGGGGGGCCATTTAAACAAAAAAGCCACGTGTTACAACTTACCCCGTATTCGGGGCTAGTTGTAACATCCTTGGGGCATGTAGTAACATTAAAAACACTACAGTACGTGTTCAATTTATTTATATTTGTTAAATCTTTTTCAAAAGGATTAAAATATAAAAGTATGTGAGTTAGTACTTACTAAAAAAACGACATTATTAAACAACATCTCTTACATCTCTACTCTTTTATTATATGTACTCAGGTATGTTGAAGCTCAAAGCCCTTTGTAGTTTTAATAATAATAGTTATATAATATTAAATCATGTTAATAATGATGTATTTTAGGCATAATATAAATCAGTCATTATCTGAAGTACAAATCGGGCATATAAATGCGTTCGTATCTTCTGTCGCGTATTTTACGCGAGACCACAATTTGCATATAATGCACTCTACCCATTTTTCGTTATTAGAATGACCATAAGCTTCGCCACAAGCCAAACAAAACCATTCATCTGGCTCAGGCTCTGAATCAGATGTAAAAATTTTCTTTTTAACTTTTCCTACTTCTTGCCTTTTTTTAGTCTATATTTTTTGGTCTTTTTGCTTTTGTTTCCTTTTCCTTTTTACCTTTCCCTTTCGTTTACTTTTTGACTGACTATCTGGTTTTTTCTTGCTAATTTTCGTTCGTGTTCCTTCTCCAAAGCTTCCTTTTCCGGTGTATCTGTTAAAACAGAGCACTTTCTTTTACGCTGAATCCGGTTAATTTTTTTCTGTGGCGGAGCTTTTGGAAGAGGCCTAATTTTTTAAGGTGAAAAATTTTATTTGATTTGGAGACCCGAAGAACATGCAGTTGGTTCACAAGTGTTGGCAATGTCTTCAGCTGGAGCATGTGAAGGAGGCGTAGTTTCGGTGTGTAAAATGTACTATGGGAAAAGTTGTAACATGTTACAACTTGCCCCACAAATTTGTTACAACTTGCCCTGCAGTAAATTTTCTGACAGAAACTTAGATTAATAAAAATTGATATAATTTAAAGGAAAATCAACTCCATGTATTCGAAGTTCAATAAATTATCTATCGATTCGAATTAATAAAACAGTTAAAATCCTTTTAAAAAGTACCAAAAAGCAAAAAATCATGAATAAGAAATTCTTTAGTACCTGGCAGAAACGGAGCTCACACACACAACCTTGCGATGCGTTATCTGGCGGGATACTGGTGGAGCTCGTGCAATACAATACTAATTCGGGTAACATTGTTGTAAAGAAATGCAGGTACTCTAGGAAAAAATTGAGTATTATTACTTACCCCTGTTACAACAAGCCCCTAGCTCCCCTACTTACAAACAGAAAATCAGAAACAAAAAAAGAAATAAAAAACGTTGAACCATTCAATCAAATAAAATTCACCTTCGATAGTTGTGCAAATTTTATATAAATATTTATAATTTATAGAGATTTGGATTTTGTTTCAATTTCGTTTATATAATGTGTTTATAATAAATAAAACATTGTATCTGACCATCGAGTGTTATTTATTCCCAACGTCGAGTGTTGTATCGATGGTACAAGTGTCAATTCCAATTGCAGAAAATCCTAACGATAAAAAGTTCTAAGATAAGCAGCCAGGAAAATGAGAGAATAGAGATCGATCTTATTTCGTAAAGTAAACGATTATCGCTCCTTCCATCGACTGTTTATTACTCAACCGCTACCGGAAACGAGTCCTCCCGTACATTTTCCTCCGCTGGTCTGGTGCGTACCGGAACAGATCTATAAGTGGCTATGGACGTACGAACGGACATCCGGATTAAACGGGGCGTGCTCACGAGCAACATCTTCCTCACCCCATCCAGCTTCTCTCACCGCGAACAGCACAAGCTTCCTGTTTTCACCCTCCTCGAAGCGAGAGCAAACATCTTCCTCCCCCTATTCTCCTTCTATTCCATTCCTTATTTTCCACCTCCTCCTCGTTCTTGCCCATCTTCACCCTCTGTTAACTCTCGGCAGCAACGCGTTCATATTTATACGTATTTCTCACCACCGTTAAAGTGTAACAAATCCGGAAGCTCATTTCTAACAAGCGTGTTTTAACTATGAGTATACACTTTAACTTATACAAAGTATAAAAGGAAAGAGGCTTTACGAAAGAGGAAGGGAGCAATGTAAGAAGGGAAAGAGAGAGAACGTAAACTGGATAAAGCGTAAATTTAGAGGACTGTTTCTCTCTCCGGCGGATTTCTTGTCTCGCGTTTGTCAGAAGTTTCGCCGTACCCGTGCAAGACTCGCGACTTCCTGAACGAACCTCAAGATCGTAGATTGCAATACCAAGCAGTAGCAGATGAACGCGTATTTTACTCGTTTGATGTACTAAATATATATATATAGGTATATATGCGGTACATCAAACGAGTATATATATATAGCTCAAAGATTTCGCCGCCGCAACCGCTACCGCCGTCGCGCACAACGAATCTAGGACTAGCTGGTAAATTGGACCACCCCTAGAGTCACCGAGTAGCTAAAGTCCTAATGTAACTATAGTCCTAACATTGTTATAGTTACGTAGGACCCGCGTATATATATATATATATATAATCTATATACATATATCTGTATATAAATAGTGGTTTTGAGAATGCCAGACAGATTCTCGCGGCACTACGTGAAAGAACGCGAAACCATCCGACTCGCTGTTGCGCTACTTCCAACAGTAGAGGCAGCGACCGACTACCATAGGTGTACACCACCTAAAGGCATACGGCGGATTTACGAAAGAGCTTCCCAACGGGTGTGATATTAAAGGCGCAACTGTGCTTGCTGGTCGCCAGATCCGAATTTATAGTTGCCGGAACCCGTGGGAGATTCTCTCTCGCATTCTCGATCGTAATACTAAACCCAAAGTTGCCTCTATATCCTCGCTTTACCCTTTAAGCCTCTCTCTCTCTCTCTCTCGCTCCTCTCCCTTTCTCTTTTCGTCCATCTATTTTTCCAACTTTAAAAAGTAACATTATTGGAAATGTCCTTTCGTGTGTCAGAACGCGACCCTTAAGGGCATCTCTGATGCAGTTTTAATCCACAACGTCTTCAAAAATATCGATCTCTCGTACTGCATCTCCATAACCGTTTCTGTTCGAAGAAGCTTAAAATAACTGTACCCTTTCTGGCTTTCATCCGCCATTGTAGACTGTGCAATACCTCAGCTTATATACAGATACGTAGACACACATACACACATATATTTATGTATGTATATTCTATGAAAGTGGGACATGCAAAGATTCGTCTTTGGTTTGTACTGCGGGATATCTGTGTACCTTCTGGTAAAGCCCGAAACTCCTATTCACTGACTATATGACTCTGGTACGAACGTTTCCGACAAGTACACATAGTATAGACAAGTTTGCGGTAACGCAAAGGTAGTCGCAGGTATGATATACCTGCTAATTCGCAAGACAAACTCATCCGAGGAAGAGATTCTTATACCGTACCTCATATAGGTACTTTATCGTATTTTCTCGATCTCTGTACACCCTCTAGTACTTACTTATGTATATATGCATATATGTGTAATGTTTTCATTGTAATAATTTATGTGAATATTCCACATTCTACCCTAATATTTCTATTAGGATATAATGTGCCTATATTTCCTCAGTATATATACACTTTGTTTATAAAGATTATTAAAAAATTTAATAAAAAAATTGAAAATTATTCGTTTCACCACTCAAAAACGGCTTGTCACGAAAATTATAGGTTAAAACTAGTTGTTTATGTTTTTTTTATTTTCTTTTTACAACTTTCCTGAATTCGTATCCGATGGGCAATATATTTATTTAAAAGCTGTGCTAGTTTTATACGACAATGTATCTTTTGTATGTTATTAATCACGTGTCTTGTGATAAAAAGTCAAATGACCAGCTATACTTTTTAAAAAATGCCTAAAAATACCCGAGGGCATATGTCATAACCGGCGGCCAACAAAATCTAAAGATAATGTACGTAGGTCTCTTCGATATACGTAAATGAATGCTGACGTGAAGAAGCAAATCTGAGATCAGGAGCTCCAACCTCATACTATTATTCCGGATAATAGTTTGTATACATATATGTATATAAGTGTAAAGAAGGATGTATAGACGGTTGCATAATATGGATATACGCGTGTATAGACGGGATTTATTCCCAACCTCAAACTCGAGTAACCACTTTGTGTACGGAATATCCCGGCGACTTGAAGCTCTTTTTATACCCTCGTATGATCTCAGCTTCGGTAAAGTATCTTGTGTAGGAAACAGGTGGAAAAAGGGGATACGAGAAAGATAGGGAGCCGAGAGCTTGCAACGATTTCGAGCTCGTCCGTGTAGCACAAGAAGTTCGATATATAAGACAGAGAGAGACTTGGCGTGAATAGAGGACAAAGAGTTGGCGAGGCCTCCGGTAAGCACGCCCATTGTACACGTAAAGAAGTTTACCGAGAGACGAGAGTGTAACGGAGAGAGACCATTTCTATATCCCAGATATACCCGCTTATATCTTTTACTATTACTAAAACCGCGATATGAACGAATATTCTGGCCTAACCGCGTCATATAAACTGAGAAAAGAAAATGGTAGCTGTCCGCGAGAGAACGATGAAACAAGAAGACGCGGGGTCGGGGGATGAGACAGACTCTGCGAAGCTGTCGAGCTTTATTGCCTTTCATCCCTCCGAGAAGAATGTGTACTTGGTTCAACACTCCCATTTCCAGCCACCCGCTGACCCATGCGTTACTTACCCCCCCCCCCCCCCCTTCTTTCTTTGCGCGCTCGCTTATCCTTCTTGGCTTTGAAACATCCTATCATTTTTCATTCTGTTTTTTCTTTTTTTCATTCAACGAGTCGGTATATGCGTTTCCCCTTTTTACATATTTCGCTGTTGCCATATGGTTTTATCCTCTGAATCTCTAGGATCCGGGAATACAGCGTGTTCGGTGGATTAGCGAGCGAGTGCTTTACATGGAAAACTTGGTAACCCGCGAACAGTGGATATATACCGATGACAATAATGCGCCATGTGTGCCCGGGCTTAAACGCTTCCCCTAGTACAGTAAGTGATCAGACACTCGTGCTAATGTATGTGTTTGCATTTTAATATTTGCATAAATACATTAATTCATATGTATGCGAGGTGTCTGAGAAAGTATGGATTAAACGAAATAGGGCAATAGAGGAGGTCTATCGCCCTATAAATCTTCCAAGCTTTTTAACTCTACGAATGCCGCTTTGATTTTGAACGGTACAAAATGAATGATAAACTTTCAATTGATTTTCTCAATTTGCGTATTGCACGAAGAATAAATTTCATAAAAACTCCTTTGAACCCCTACCGGTTTAATTCTTTTTCAACAGTTTCCTATGGTAATACTTTCGTGGAGCTAGTGAGCATGTAACGGTTGAGAAAATAGGTTTAATACACACTTTTCACTTCGCGAAAAGAATAATTCGTTTTTTAAACAATTCGCAAATATGACGCAAAAAAGTTGCGTATTTTATAGAATTTAAACGAAGTACGAAACATCGAATCATTTTCAATAATGGAAAAGTAATGGAATGAATATTTTTAGTGCACGGGGGTCGTGTTTGCGCAATTTTTCATCGTTCATATTTTGAATTGAATAACACGACCAACGATTTATTTTCAGTTCACCAATACCTATTGGTCAGTCATTCGAGTACTAGCCAGGTCAAAAAGAATCTGTAAAATAGCGAGTCTATTTTAAAAACAAGTGAAATCAAATTATCAAAACATCCAGTTTTGACATTTGCATTTATTGGACAGAAGAGAGGCAGGGGCTCGGAGTTTGAGGTCGTTGCTTAACCATTTCTGAAGGGTGGGGGAAAGTACGAAATTCGTATGTTAACACATTATGTGACGTCAGCAATACCAATTTATGGTAGCAAAATACTGGTGGTGTGTTGGAACGTATATCGCGAAAATTTTCAAGCGTACGGTAGATAATCGTAATTATTATTGACATGTATGTTTATTTGAAGGAGTTAGGATTATCAGAAAATTAATTTTCAATGATTAAAAATTCTATTGAAATAGATTCGAGCTTTGGCAACGCAGTGACATCGCAGATCGGCAGCTATCTTCTGCACGTATGACGCCGATCGGTGTCTTCAGCGTTAGGTCTTCGATTGTTTCTGCTATCCTATCGTTCCGACGTTGAGACCTTTCAATAGCTGTCTTTTTTTAAAAATTACTCTGTACACTATCCTGCACACAATATTCGTTTTTTCCGTCACTTTCTTTACAAGCACGGAAATTATAAGCGAAAAACTGAAATGGGAACGACGTCGCCCCATACAACCAACGTGATTGAGCCAACGTTGATATAAACTTTGAAAATTAATATTTAATAAACTAGTGCGGTAACCTCCGTTTTCTTTTGCCGGTATATTTAGGAAATATATCGTAACCACTAGTAAAATTTTGATTAATATCTATTTACCCCAATTTTTGTAAGTGACAATCTTAAGTGAAGAAAAGAATAAATAGATATACCTATGCGAATGAGAATGCAGACGTATGCCATTCCTAGAAATAAACCAAGGCAAAGGAATGAAGCTAATTAATTCCATTTGAAAATTAACTCTACCGTATCTAATCACTCTCTATATCGTTTTCAATTCTCACACACGCATATATATATATATGAGTAAATCTACATAAAGTAGACCGAGACCCGTGGCATTGCTACAAATACCCCTGAGGCAAAGAGCCCGATTCGACGTATTCTAGTTGAAAATTAACTCTAGCGTATCTAACATCGTTCTATCGTCGTTACGATTTCGTATACGTGCAATTATGGGACTAAAATGCATCTAGCGCGACGGTTGCACGTGCCTTGCCACACGATAAAGCTAGTTGGTACCGAGTTTTCAGTGTCCTTAATTTACAATGAGACAGACACCTCACTAGTGTTTAACGTTACTCCGTATGGTAAAAGTTTTTGCGACTTATGGCGATTACACTATTATATCGTCGGATAGATCTTAATTCGGTTGCACTAGATTTCATGAGTTTGCGAAGCTTTTCACGTTTCCTCATTCAGCGACTCCTTCGTCTTGGTCTTTCGTGCTCTCCCGCTCAAGTTCTGCCAAACGTACCTAGAAAACACAGCCTGGCTGCGTACGTGCAGCCGGAAAATAATAAAATATCCACGTTACGGCGTAATCTCTCTTTCTACCCTTGTATATCCGTACTTGCTTTCCGGGTTGTACGTTCGTCGAGTTTACTCAACTCTCGACTCCTTCCGAACCTCTTTTTATACCTACTGAAAACCTCTTTCTCTCTCTCTCTTTGTCTCTCTCAAACACACTCACTCATTCCACCTTCCTCTTACTCTTGCACTCCTTTCGCACGCCGTCTCTGACTCTTGCTTGTACTTGATTATAGTTTGAACGTAAGAGCCACAGGCTTGTTGTAAGGTCCATGCTCAGTAGGATGGAGAAAATTTATGTACACACCGCAGCTGCTTGTTCCCTCTGCTCGAACAAAGTTTTGCAGGGCCGCTCACACCCGATCGTCGCTGTATCCGATACGTTATATACGTATGTATTATATCGAATACACATATACACACGTATATTTATATATATATATATAAAACTCACCCCCTTGAACAGTGATCATTCGTCGATAAGGCTCGAGACAATGGTCGATCGATGAATGAACTTTTGTTCTCCGATACGAATGCGATACGCGTTTTAAAAATGGCAATTTTTCACACGGGATAGAGCCAGTGAACCGGGTCAAAAAATGCCTAATCTTTTATGCTCTTTTTGTTTCGATAAGTAGGTACGCACAACGCGTTTTAAAAACAGTTATTATCGTATGATAAAACGATTGCGCTAAGTGTGGGTCAATTCTGTACGTACGTGCATTGTTCAAGAGGACTTATCGTCATCCTCTGTACGTTAGGTAGATATTAACATACGCACCAGCAGCTCGTTGATCAATACATAGGTAACGTCTTAGAGTCTCTCGATACCGTACCACATCGATAGGATTTTCGTATCTCCCTGTTTGCAAACAGTCGATCGCTGCTCCGGGTGAAGAGCTTCAGCATTCACAGTATGAGACAATACTCATCGATATAGTTCGACGAAGTGTACGATTTACTCGTGCATTGCCTATTGTAGACTCGAGGTCGACCCACGAGTAATCCTGCCTGCGGTGAAATGGTAAAATATCTCAAGAAACGATCGGTCTAATCGAGAACTAATTAGGAGAAACGATCGATGAATTTTAATTTCAACCTATTATTTTCCATCCTAGAGGTACGATAATAGTTACGAGGGTAACTCGTTCTCAAAGTGTCGTCGTAATTGTTTCATCGACGCGATGTTGCGTTGCCTTCGCTCGTAACTGCGATGTACATCGCATTGAAAGAAATCATTTTATTTTGCTTTATTTTATCGTACGGCAATAAGAGACTTGTGTTTTTCTGTATCTCGGTACGATACGTCGTACGTTAGACATATATATATATATATATATCGGCGAGGAGGTGGGGTTATATATGTACGGAAGAGGAATTACGGTAATTTGAAGATGGAGCGTACATAAGGCGGTATAGGTATTGGTCTATAGATGTTTACGTTGTACACCGGTGTATCAAATGCCGACGCACGTATTTCACAGGGTGTATACGGTGGACAGGAGGGTGGCAAGGCGACTGGTATGTACAGAGCGAGTGGGACACATCCAATGTAGCTATAGTACTGTAAATAAGTTATATATATATATATATATATATATATATATATATACACGTGAGACGCTTACTCACTGCAGTGCCACCACTAACGGATCCGTACGTGGTCAGGTGCAAGAAACGCGTAAATTTATGGGACGTACGTGAAAGACGCCAACACATCGAGCGAACGAGGAAGCGAGAGACGCCCTGGGCAACGGTGGATGGAAGGAGGCTGAGGACGGGGGGGGGGGAGACTCGCAAGAGCTTGAGTTCAAGCTTGCCATGCCGTTTTAATCCATCCTCGTCCCAAGGGTAGAACCCAACGTTTCTGGCTAAATAAATACTTATATACCTGTAACTAATGCTACCCTACGGTAACATTGACCCACCAATCGGGACATTGGTTATGGCTACCGGTTGCGGGAATAATATGGTAGCGAGATTCCCTAGATTCATCGTACAATCTTAACTTACATTATGCATAGATGCTCGGATATTTTTCTTCTATTTTATTCGTGCCAGCGTGAGATAAATAGCTGAATTTCAAGGCAAAGCTGCTCTCGCCCTTAATTATTTATAAATAATTTATAAATATTTATAAATTTGTATAATATATATTATATAGTATATATAAAATTTATCAATATTTATAAATAGTTTCGACGAAGAAGACACGAATAAAAATTTGTAAGAATACGTTGACCTTTTCGTTTGGTAGGTATTGAAACGTAAAGTACGGTTCAATAATTTATTTTAGGTACGACACGACAATTGTATTGTTTTATGAAGGTTTTTCAAGTGAATAATATTTTATTTCAATAAACTAATAACCCTTTTTATTTAATCCATCTCAACAATCCATATTTGTTTATTTCTACTCAATAGTTCAATCTAATATCCTAATGAACATTTTGTATTTTGTTTATTTTATTTCATTAAATTTGTTTGGGTCCGAATTAGCCGTCCCCCACTCCAAGAAGGTTCTCCGAACGATAACAGTCATTTTCTTCTTATATCCCGCTGATTGCGATCTCGAATGGTAATTGCCTCCAGTCGTCGTCTATATGTGATAGATGATCTATAACGTACTTGATCGATGTCCGGTGTTCACTGTCATGGCACCAGTGCTATCCACGTGTGTTTTCGCCGGGTTCGTGTTAATTACGTTCTCGTGATTGTGATTTCGTGATGATTGTGAGAATGGTTCCCACAGTAGGCGTTAAAAATCACAGGTGTGTGCAATTATATAAAACCAAGTGAAGTGATTATTTTTGACAGGATTTTCATGTTTATTCTCATCTCGCGGATTTTGTCCTCTCCTTACTTTTCCACTTTCCTGTACTCCTATCCCCTGTCTCTTAGTGCCTGAAAGAGAGTCGGTTTACACACGTCTTTCTTTTCCTTTACCCGTCAACTAATTACGTGGAAGGTATAAAGTGGTGGCTCTCGACAAGGTGCATACTCAGTATCGTTCCATTAATAAATTATTCTTTCCAATTTATTAATATGAAAATGTTAATTTTCAGGTCCGCATTTTTCGCGATAAATTTTTAACATGGGGGCGAATTCTTATCGGTGATGACAGAGCCACCGAGGACGTAAAATATTTTAGTTCGATGACTAAGGATCAACGAAGATTCCGTGTTAACATTCAGAAGTTGTTTCCGGATCGTTGATTTCTGGGTATGTAGTCTCTGCTTTCTGTTACCTCTGCGTGCTGATGATCAGGCGTTTAACTGATAATTTGGTTGCTTTTGCTTTTGAAAAACCTCTATATTTAGTTATTATCACAGTGGTAAAGTACATTACAATTGTATTGTTGTTTTTGTCTGGATATTCCTGCTCTTTTTGAGCTTACTATCAGGTTTTTGTTTGGAATTCTTATCATTTATGTTTGTGTGATCATTTCACTTATATTTATCTGTTTATTTTTGGGAAAAAGTGCAAGATAATTTGGTCAATATTACATGGTCTTTTATACTAAATTTTATATCCCTTCTCTCTGATTTTACTAGTCTTTCTTTCTTTTGATAGGTGAATTGGGGCTTGGAAATGGACCGATCCCCAATTTTCGTTTTGGTGCCATGTGCAACACCACACTCGGTTCATATCGTATAGATGTCGCTTATGTTCTTGGCAGGGAAATTTGACTGTGTTGCGACGAATATGAGACGTTAACATTCTCATTGTCAGTATGAAATATAAAATAATATTGTATTTCATACATTCATCTATGAAGAAGAACGACGACCGATCTGGTCTCGGTAGGATGTGAAAATTCTGGACACGTGTCTGGAAAAGTGGCGGTATAGCGTCAACACGATCGAAATCGGGATCGGTGAGCGATGTGACGCTGATAAGAGTAGTAAAAGTCAGTGGGTAAGTGTATGCGTGGAGTCGAGTGCGACTTCTCCGTTGTATATTTATTATCGACTAATTGTAATATGAAATTATTTTCTCCTATTATTTACTCCTATTATTCTTTATTTGTTTACCGAAGAAACTTCTTTATGTTCGTATCATTCCCGTCGAATTTATTTATCATTCTTTTCGTTATTTCTTGTATTTTCAATTTCCACCTCAGAGTATTTGTTTATTTATGTATCTTTTTATTTATTCATTCGTTGATTGAATTCTGTAAAAAAAGGGAACGCATTGTTATTAAGTGTGAAGAATTAATCGGAGTAATACCTTCTCGGTCGAAAGCCCTTCCCCCCGCTCTACCATTCAGCGAGACCGCAGCGAGATGGAAAATAGAAGTTCGCGCAATTCCGCCAAGGAATTTTTCTCCGGTGCGATAGCACCTGGCGCTCGGCTTCTTTGAACGAATAAAAATGAGGAAAATCCGCCGTGAATCTAAATCCCGTTACAATATAAATATATGTAGGTAAATCGCTATACATAGCCTTGCAGAAAAGCATGGTTGTAAAAGATTATAAAGATTAAAAGAGTTTTCATTCGTCGTTCAAACAAAAATGAAACAAAATATTGTCCAAAAGTTCAAATCGAACTACGACTCGAATCGAAAGAGATGCTCGCGACACACACATAAATGGGCTGCAAACGCGCACTCTGTATTTTCGGTACACGACATCGCATATAGACATAGCGTGAACCACTTGCAATCAGTGAAGGCCCAGAATGCGTTTTATTTCGAGGATAAAGCACTCGACCAATCAAGAGGGTGGCGGATTACATCTTATGGCTGTGATATAAAGCTCGAGGGTTTTTTTTCTCCCTCTGGCAAACGCGCAAACCGCGAGCTCGCTCGTCGCGACTCGTAGATAAGAGTACGAGTAGCGGCTTTATCGCTCTATGGCCTCAAAGCTGATTGGCAGTGTGCCCCCGACGGCTTTTCTTCATCCTATATACGTATATACTCGTCTCGCTCTGTGCTACCGGAATAAGAGGCGGCACTAGGTGCGGCGTGTCAGGGATTACGGATCCGTCGTTGCGGGCCATAGCTCGGCAATCCTGACGTCAATTTGGAAAGTTCGCACGGGGTGAAACGTCTAACGTCGCGAAATTGCTTTAATTGACCGAGAAGCCTGATAATGAAACGGGAGTATATATGGAGCAACGTTGTGGTAATCGTGTGCTTATTGATCGCTTTCGAGAGACTGTGAGTCAAGCTCGATTCTCGATCGATCGAATGTAGTCGTAAAAAAAACTACCAATTGTTGACACCAAGATTTTTTTATAGATATGCGTGTATCCCTATGCATGATAGAATTTGATTGATTCTCACGAGCACATTTATTATTTCGTTACCGTATGCTTGATATTTATATATGTATTTACTAAAGGTCCTTACGTAAGATGGTCCAATTTAACGACTCTACCTTCTCTTCCTCATGTACGATTTAACAAATTACAGAATCCAGTGAATAGAGATTCGAATAATGCGCCACTTTGCTGTTGTTCGAATACGACGAAATTCAGCGATGTGACGTTTCAATATTTTCAAGAAGTTATTCGAGCGTTCGACGATCGACGGAGTCGCGGTGACGTTTAGCTCGAGAAAATTTAATAAAGAATTGAACAAATGTCCTTTGTAACGTAACTTTGTACTTCAGGGTAAATGTGTGTGTGTGTGTGTTTATTGCCAAAGAGTTCGAATGTGTGGGAGTGAAAAAGAGCGCGAGTGTCTCGGGACGCTATCGAGCACGGAAGGAAAATAAGATATACACGAGGTTACACGATTCTCGGGTACTTTGTCAATATCCGATTATTCGCGAGTGATACGAGTCAAGGGGTGGGCATCGTTGAATCGCGAAATCTTTATGTATTAAATAACGTCTCGTCTGTCGGGTATGCGTGAGTCGTAAAATACGAGAATTCGCGGCAAGGTCCTTTGTCCCGTCCCTTGTTTACGTTTGGCGAGCAAGAGAGTAGGTCAGTGGAGTAGGAAATCTTAAAGAGAATATCATCTTACGTGATTCGCATCCTTTGTAGGATCCTTATCTCATCTGCTGGGAAAAACGTGTTAGAAAAATGAATCTCGCGCATTAAGGGCTAACACCACTGTAGCGATCTAGAAAAAAGCGCTTTTTGACAATTTTTTTTGGGTGGAAGGAAAGGTGATTAAGAAATAATACTTGGGGTAGTTAATGACCAAATATTTAAGTATATGCCAAACAAATTTTGTAGGAAAATATTACAAAATGGCGGCATTGCAGCAATTCTTCCGAGGCATGTTGAATTTGCGGCACGCATTAGAACTGGTGCCAATTTAAATTTGAAAAAAAGAAAACAAAATCTATGTAATCTACGTGAGTGCAGTTAGTGAAGTACGTAGGGGATTTTGGAAATATTGATTTTTGTGTAATTCGCGAGTGTTTGAATAAAACTATTCAATTTTCACCACAAAAAAGGACAGTCATTTGTTAATAAATATTGTTTAAATTAACTAATCGAAAATCCCCTAGGTACTTCAATAGTTACACTCATATAGATTACATAGATCATTTTCTTTTTTTCAGATTCAAATTGGCACCAGTTATAGTGCGTGCCGCAAATTCATCAGGTGCCTCGGGAGAATTGCTGCAGTGCCGCCATTTTGTAATACTTTCCTACAATTTTTTTTGTAATATACTGAAATATATGCTTAATAAAGACTTCAAGTATTATTTATCTATCATCTTCCTTTCCGCCCAAAAAAAAATGTCAAAAAAGGGCTTTTTTTAGACCGCTACAGTGCTGTTAGTTTTTACGAGTCAGTGTTACAGGCGACGAGCGATTCGAAAGCGCGATCCGTATTTTCTCTGGCACCGATCAACCGATCGCGTTAAAATTTTGTACAATTTTGGAAATAAAACACATAGCCACTTTTTGCCATAATTCTCGAGATACCCTCAACATTTTAACGCGATCGGGTGCTCAGTGCCGAATCGAAATTGAAATTTCGATTTTATCGTTTTTTCATGATAAGTCTTGATGGATTTTTCCGAAAATTAGTGTGTGCACTTTACTCGGGTTCTTCAATGAAATTCTGGAGAAAAACCATGATGGTCCCATTTAAAAAAATGAAGGTGACCTTGAAATCTTCAAAGCGCCTCCACACGGATAAAGCTCGTAGCCACCATTCGATAACCCCCGGCGAACTATCCAACTTTTGTTTTAAAAGTTTTTTTCTAAGTCCGATATCTGAGAAAATATTTCTACTGATGAAAGTTTTTGCCTCACCCTGCGTATATAGTTATACAGTACGTATAAAAATGATTTCGAATCTCACATCTTTGCATTCTATACGTTCAAGGCCTGTTCTGAAACACGTCAGCCGTTTTTTATTTTTCAAACTTTGGAGCCTCGTATTCTTCAAAACACTTTATCCATCGATTTTCGGGATAGTCTTTGTTTCGTCACGATGGAGTTTGGAAATAGTGTATCAGTTACCATCGAACAAAAAGTGTATAATAAATATAGTTAAGAGATCACGCCTCCGGCGTGAGAATCCGCATTAATCCGGGTATAAGCACACGAGTCGTTGATCGTGCACGGTGGGTTAGACAGGACGGAGAATGAAAATTGTGTCTATGTTTACATATATATATATATATTTATATATATATTTATATACGCTTGTAGAGAAAGCACCGAGTGTGTATGTATCGAAGCGAGGGTGTCCAATACGTATGGGAGATCACGGGTCCGTTGGTGAGCAGCGCGACGCTGAGAGAGGCGAGAGAGTACGAGCGTAGCCTGCCGTAATCGAGATTAGACACGGGAGCTTATCGACGAGAATTAAGCGGCTTACCGGGAGCTTCGAAACGACCCCTACCTATATACACACGTCTATATACATCCGCTCGTCGACTCTTTATATATCTATAGATCTGCGTGTATCTATACACACGTGGATTCGCACAGACCGTACCTTTTTGCTTGTTTGCCGTGAGTGTGCATGCACGACGGAGCTTTCGCTTAACTTCCGGTTACAAAACTCCTCTCTCGATGTTTCGAACGCACAGGATTGTTTCCACGTCGCGAGAGAACGGCATACACACATCCTCGGATATTTATATTTCGGGACCGGAACACTATTCATTTGTTCCGACGCAATGTAGAGACTCTCAGTTTTTGTTAAACGTTAAATTGTCGAGAGGTACGTTCGAGTGCGTTTCGGCGCTCGTCAAAAGTCGATCGAGTGCATGCGCGTATCGCGGGAAAATTTAATCGAACCAATTGCTTTCGCGATTCACTCCTAGCCCAGTCCCTCGTTCTTTGCCGCCCGAAAATATTTTTCGAGATATTTTTCACTCCGATCTATTTTGTTCTTTAACGAACGATGCGACGATTCTCGAGGTTGTTTGTTCATCGATCCGCACAGGATTTTTGTTCTCGATGTCCACTGTATCGTAAATGCTTAATCAAACGAGAGCAAAATCACGTCGTAGCTTTCCCTCTCGATTTATTTAAGACGACTGTACAATTTATTGCGACACGAATCACTCGACTAATGCACGAGTTTCAATGCGAATATGAATTCATAGTCAAGTCACTATAGCTTCATCGCTGCTGTATTTTACGTAATCTTTTAACCTGCTTTTGAAATAAAATATATGCTCTCTACGCAGTAGGTATCGATATTACATCATATGCCCTTCCATCCGGTTCAACGAACCGTGCACAGTCCTTTCTCTCTTCGTCTCGTTTTGCGAATATCCATGGTTCTATCTTTCTCTATCTCTCTTTATATATACCTATATATATATATATATATACGTATATATGTAGAATTATCATCCGAGGGAGAGATAACCATTTCGCATATATACGATAGGAAACGATACGATACGATTATTGTTCGAGTGCATAAAGGGCGTGCGTTATTATCAGACATATTTAGTGAAAATAGGTGTACAATCATCATACGTCAGAAAAGCCGGTCTCACGGAGGGACCACTCGGTGAGTCTGGTCGGTACCTCTGGTACGGTCATTGCGTATCTTGTCGCACACTATACAAACGCTGACAAGAGCAGCGACAGACTAGCGTTATCAGTACAAAACGCATCGTCCAACACACGATTCTCGCTCGGTCTCCCGCCAAAGCCCTATACTATAATATATATGATATTATTACGAGCAAGCGGAGGCTGATGTTGCTGATGCGGGTATTGCGCGAGTCCTCGCAACTACCGTCGCTGATGCATATATAACTGGGCCTGACTAGAGGAGACTCGGCCTGCGTATAACAAGCTATAACTTTGTTGGAAAAGCGTACTGAATTATTCATGGCCGGTGATAACCTGCGAGTTTCAAAGCACGTAGCGAGATAGCGAGGGCTCGGCTACCTCTCGTACTTTCCCTCGGTTTACCTTGCTTCTTTTTCCAATTTTTTCAACCCATTTTTTTACTTCTTTCTTTCTTCGAGACATACAAATATTACCGCAGCTACATATTTAATCGGAATTCGATTCGCGATGGGCTCTTTTCCGGGGCGATTAGCTCCGCGTGCCTCACTGACGCCCGTCCCTCGCTTTATCTCATTTTATTGGACAAATTTTTCGCATATTTTTCATAAACGAGTAATTTTATTATTTTCTTTCGTCGATAACGAAACATAAATTTCATGTGCGACGGTGGTTGTATTTTTAATTTATATGTAAGCTCGGAGCATCGGTGCTGGCTTTTGCTCCAACTGCGATCATTATTTTATATACCGACGCATGCGCATACACACACCCACACATATATATATATACACACACATATATATATATACATGTATATACACGTATATATACACGTATATGTATGTATATAATAAACAACGAAGAGAGTCGAATCAACTTTTTTAATCGTCCGGTCCGTCGAAACTTTCAAATATGCTTTTAAAACGAGCGAAATAAACCTCTTGGGGTGGTTGTTTATGTAACTTGTCCTACATGCACCTGAGAATATCAGCCTCGAAACTCGTTAAGGGTATTTTTTTTCTTCCTTTTCCGCAATATACATATGTATATAGTTTCGAAAATAATTATCAAGACGGCAACACTAAAGTGCGCAAAAGTCTCGGAAGCGATGTTATACCCGGCTAGGTAATAATGTAATATCGGGTGAAGACAGAAGCGAGGGTTATATAGGTAGGTATATGCGCATGTGTAACGGAAGACGTTTCCCATATTGAATCCGTTCATCAGCGACTAACGAACGATTGTGTGACCATGGATTGTGCGATCGTCGTAAGTACGGGCAGTGGGGAGGGGAGGGCGGAGGGGCGGGTTACGATTGGATCACTCGAGACATTTTCTAAATGCTCCAGACGTAATGTTGGATGGACGCGAAGTACACTCGCGTAATCCATATGGTTTCAGTCGATGAATTTTAAGTTCAATTAAATTGTAAGAAAGACAAATTAATCAGAATTTTGTATTTAGATGAATAAGAAAGAAAAATTATCGTTAACGATCAAGTTAAGTAAAACTTTGTCAGATTCTGTTTCTGTCTTTACCACGTGAACAAAATCCGATTTAGATCTTCTCAATCGAAACTGGAATTTCTAGACAAGCAATGATAATTTTTCGTATATAAAAACCGTCGCATTTTTGCTATATAAAAAAAATATACTAGACTAAAATGCAACGAAAAGTCACACACGAATTCGTATATATAGCTCCCTACCTACGTTTATATTAATGTAAAAGGTACACGCGTTTTACCACTTGTACCTATATTCTATATTAGTGTACCCGGAGTAAAGGACGCTAGAGTTTGCGCGTAGAAACGCAGAGAGCAAATGGAATTTCGCATGCGCCTCACGTACCAATGGATTTTGCATGTTTGACACGAGGCTGTATGTCGTGCATAAGCGCTTGCACAGGTGACATGGCCGACTTTGTTTTATATATATTTACAGATCACTCAGTTGCATCGCTGTCGGCTTATCGCATGGGTACAGCGTACCTACGCTCGTACACGGCTACGTTCTTTCTTATATTAATAAGGTAAAAGTTTTCACTCTGCTCGTTCCATATCTTCGTTATTCAATTTTTCGTAATATTACTCCAATTATAATCTAATTATAATAATTGAAAAACAAGAAAAAGATAAAACAGTTTTATCGCAGCAGATTTTACGTTATATAGGGGAATGAAGGGCAACATGGAACGGCTAACTTTATGACGGAAAAAAACATAGAACAAAATATTAATGTTTTATTACCACCAGTATTTGAAAAGTACCTACTTATAAAGGTATCTTATAATGTCATTAGTGCACGGAGAGAATTTTTTTATTTATTTTTACGGTGAAGTCTCGGTAAAAATAACATTAAAAACTTGAACCCGGTGACAAATGTGCAAACAGTTAAAAATTGACACTAGTTTTAAATATTTTACTTTCAGGCATGTAAAAATTGTAGCCCGTAGCATAATTTTTACATTCCTCTCAGTAAAGATTCTGAAAAATTCTCATGTACAACTTGTACGTTGTATTGTGAACAATTTTCGATACATAACAATACAAATTTCGATGGACTGCATGAAAAATTCCAAGTCTCTAGAGTAAAACTTACCTGGACAAACTTGAAATCCTTGAAATCTCTAGCGAAAAATTAATTCCCATGTGATTGAATAAATAGTAATGTATTTTTTCGTAAAAAGCTAGTAAGCAATAGTAATAATAATAAATCATTGCTAATATTAATAATAATAATAAATAATGTCATATTTATAACAAAATAAAAAATTCTACAAAATTGGTCTACAAAATAAGAAAATTGGAAAATAATTTTACAATTATACAATTCAAATCTTTTTGCAGCTAAAAAGATTATTTTTTTTTATTAATTATGAATTTCGTTGTTTTCGTTCGATGTTAATATTTTGAAAGGCTCGTTTTTTTCGTTGTTCAGGATGGTGCGAGCCAGGAGATTATTTGTTGGGAATCCTTTATTTTTTATGTACGCTATCAACACCAGTTTCCCATCTACCGAGGCGCGCAGCTTGGCATGAACTTCCTCGAATTAAAAGAATCACAAATATACGAATTACTAATGCGAATATATACAAAATACAAATAAGAATACGAAAAAATAGAAAAAGATATGAAATACGAAAAACAAACTATCAGGAATAAAGGCATGGACAACTACGTAAATTGATACTTACATTTCGCGGATCGTCAAGATTTATTTCATCCTAAAATTAAACACTGTCTTATGTGCTTTTTTTAAACATTTCTTATTAAAATGTCATTATTTTTGTTTTTGATTGCTAGTCATTTTAGTATAATATTTCCGTACCATTCTAGACGTCGTTCATCGCAGTTTCTTCACACGTTCGCTTGTTTTCTTCTGTAGAATACAATAGACCGCACGAAAGTTTCTTGGCATATGCTTCGTACTGTAATGCACACGTGCGATGTCGCTGTTGCCAAGCAACGCGAGTCGGCGTCGTTCACGCTCGTCACATAAAAGCACATATTCAGGCGTCCATATACACATTCACGTCCGACAGGCTGTGCTTAGGCATACGCGCGCTCTCTCACAGCTTGCGTTCACGTATACGCACGCTCGCACAGAACTCACGTGTTACGGCCAGGCGACCTAGCCCCAACTGATTTTACTGTGAAGAACGTAAAAATTCCGGTGGACGCACGACAAATTGCGGCTTCCTTTTTAAAATTTTCAAGACAAACACCCAAATTTCTCAATGTGCACCGCACACTTTCATTTGTATCAGCAATTTTTTCAACTTATTGTAGTAATGTTTACGTTTCACGAAAATTTACTGTTAATTTCAGTAAAAATTCTCGAAAATATTGTAAATTTGTCACCCAACAGTAAATTTTTACTCATTTCCATTAAAGTGTATAATTTATTTTCTAAAAACCTGAAAAATTGCACATTTTTCACTCAGTTACTGTGATTTCACGGTAAAAATTACTTAAACATTATTTCCGTGTGATAATTAATTATGAGTAGGATCATTGCAATAATGAATGAACCATAGGCATGATAAATTGCATCTTGCCCGCACACTGAGGGCGAGATGGAAAGCTCATGCGGGCAAGATGGAATGTATCTTAATTGTTTACATTTTGTTTTTGTGACACACAAAACAACCATTTTCTGTGTCGGTGCACAACTCATGCGCCCAACGATAACAAATCGGGCACTGTAACCAGTCCTCTGTGAGTAGCTCCACGTATTCTTCACCACAGAATAGGCAAACCCCTTTTCCCTTCCTTTTTCTCTTTCTTTTTGCCTTTCCTTTATTCTTGCACGTTTCTTCGGTGTTATATTTATTTTCTAACTCTGGTTTCTTTGCCATCTCATACTTCTTTCCGACTATGGCTTTCAATGGAAAACTAGTTAGGATCTCTGACTTCTGATACCTTACATTCCTTTTTTTTATTTTAGGAGTAACTTTTGGTGAAGGAAGTATTTTCTTTGGAGAAATCGTGTATGATATGGATGCTTCTTCCAAACTAATGTCAGCGAAACTTTGAATACGTTCAAGCAAACTATCAACATTGTTCAGCTTTTCTTTATTTTGTTATTCTTCTATTCTATCAATATTTGCGTTTTTCCATTTATTTATTCATTTTTTCATCCATCCTCTGCCACTCTTTCTGCTATATTTGAACACCATCTAGAAAAACAATGCTCAATTAGTACGAGAAATTGAAGAAAGAATCAAAATACTTATGCGCAGGCAAGATTGAACAGTTTCCATCTTGCCCTCAAATTCAATGTTCCATCTTGCCCACCCCCGTTGCCAATAATGATATCAACGCTTCCACCTAAACTTTTAATATATTTTGTTTGGTTTTCCTATTGATTCGTACAATCTATTCCTAGGAGGAGTTTACTCTAAAAAAGAAATAGCAATATTACTTACCTTGTACAAATAATATCACTTTGAAGAACCAAAGTTTTCGTAACAATTTGACGTAGAACATACAACACTTATGTAATATTCTCTCGTTCGCGCGAGCCGGACTAAACTCCAGTCGTAAATTCAAGATGACCGCATGTCTCTCTGTACACAGCGACTCGATCGTCATGTAACATGGTTCGAAGTTATAGGTATTTTCCATCTTGCCCTCCTTTCCCCTACATAATATATATCTATAAATAATGAACAAATCGAATATCGAGCCGACGCAATCAAAATGGCAGCGTACTCCAGCCATGTGCGACAATTAGACTTTACGCTGAAAGTTACCCGTTCATTTTTCCCCATGGTTGCATTCTGTTTGCAGAGACAATGCCCATGGGACCGCGTCAGGTTTTTTGTCAACAAAGTGGGTTAGGCTCGCATCTCGTTGCCGCGAACAAGATTCGGAACGGTGCAAAAAAATACATCTCCTCTCTACTCCGGAATACTATCTCCTCTCCAAATTCTGGCTGACTACACGTATGTATATACTACTCGATATAGATAAACAAGGAGAAATTATTGCATCTCGATGTTCCGTTACTTCGATTACCGCGACTAGTTCCGTTACGATACCGAGGAAGCCACCCTGGGGATAGCGTCGTATCGTTGCCACGGCTCCGATAAAAATCGGAGCGTTCTATTATTATTACCAATCATGGGACTTAATCACGGATTCTGAGGTTTCCTCCAACCTTCGAACAATATATATATATATATATATATATATATATAATAAAACAAGTTCAGCTTTATATATGATGTACAGGGTTTCGCGTCTATCGCGCGATACAGGTGGCCTGTATATACAGTACATAACTCAGTATGTATTTCGCAACAACGACACGGCAAACGAGAAACCGAACTTCTCGTGCCAGGTTTCTGCCATATCGTCACTTCATATACATATACTTGCGTATGTATGAACCGATGGAGGTATAGAGGGTTCGCGAGAACCCGGTAGAGTATGAACGGCGTAATGCAGGTACAATAGGTACTATAGAAGAGCGGGCGGGGGGGGTAAGGCCAAGATGCTGCACGCGGTGGCTCGATACATAAATCGCATTACCGCACTCCGCCAAGATCCAAGTGTGCTTGCCGTGAACACACCCACACACGCGCGCGCACGCGCATAACCGAGAAGAGATGCGATATACATATACGAGTACACTGTGTAATATTTGATGTGTCGAAGATTAGCTCGAGTCCCGAAAACGCTTAAGCTCAAACTTTCGGCGTTGCACAGATCGCGTATCGACATTGATCGGTATATGAATTTGTACATATATAGGTATATCGAGAAGCACGTGAGTTAAATGTATTTGACAATAGTTGAGTTAATTATAATCTTGAGGCAATCGTGAGCAACGTTCCTCGGACAGTAACGGAGATCACTCTGCATTAATGAAGTATAGCTCGCTCATCGTATCGAAAGTTAATTTGATATATAACTAAACCAATCAGTTTTCCAATTCTGTGAATATTTGTCCTGTTATTTGTCGTTAACGTTGACGGTCGACTTTTCATTTCTTTTTTTTTGTCGAATTTTCATCGTTTCGTGCCAGAGTCGATGTGAACGATAGTTTAACGACGCGACCGATATGTAAACTTTGGTTTGCACATTTAATAAGCATTTAATATTTGAATGTTTCACCGTGTTGGCTAAATTCATTGATCTTACGGCGATTTTTCGTGATCGTACACGATGCGTGACCAAAAATTGCGTGTTATTTTTAAACTCGTCGCGTAACGAAAATACTTGTCGCTTCGATCGTGTAATTCTTATTGTTGAGCGACGGAAATTGAATTTACTCCCATTTCCCATTGAGAGTTCCATCGTAGAAAAATAAGAATTAAACATTCAATATCAGCTCGTAAAACGTACGAGTGCACTCGATCCTTGGACGAAACGACGTCGTATGAAAAAAAATAAACAAAAAAACGAGCGTTATTTTTTAACGTCCGTATCTCACGAGAACTTAACGAAGTTAAAGTGGAGTAATGGGGCGTGGATTTCGTGACCGAGGGATTAAAATTTTTTTTTTTATTTAAGTAAATTTAAGTTCGGCCCTTATCGAACATCAAAGTTTCGACGGGAGAGAGAGTTTCAGTTCTCACCGGCATTAAACTTGCCAAGTACAGAGCACATGGCGTATAGTACGAAAATTGATATATTATGCACAACCCTACCACGTCTTACGCGAGAAGCAAGTGGTTACGGTATATAGTGCAACGGCAGCAATAGTAGTAGTAGCAGCGTGTACCAAAGCTTCTATAATCGCGCGGAGACCCTGTGTGAGCGCGATAAAATATACCGATTCCGAGAAATCCCACGTTTCAACTCCCCTCGGTATACGTACCGTATATGCAGCAAACCCGAAGTGGGTGGAAGGTGGCAAGTGAATTTGGTTAAAATTCGAGCAGCTCGTGATAAGGTTCGGGGCAGTGGGGCGAAAAAGGGACGGTGGGAAGAGGTGGTTGGTTGGCGGGGGGGGGGGGGGGGGGTCGCGACGTAATAGGGGTGCTACAAAATGTACGGATCCCTTTTACCCTCCTCTCATCCGAATATAGGTGATGTATATATACATATATATATATATATATATATATATATTCAATTGCTAGGTGTGACGGGTTTTCCAGAGAGCTCTCTCGCGCAATCCCAATTTAAAACGGGAGTAGTATAGCGCCAGTCGAGGGAGCCGGCAGTAGCGTGTTGCGGAGCCCCGGTTGGATAAATCGGCGGGCATTAATAAATTCCGATTAGCGTCCGGACTAAAGCTTCGTGAAATACGCGCTCGTGGCGCATACCGACGCACGCACACACACA
Source organism: Netelia virgata (assembly GCA_951802705.1). Classification (NCBI taxonomy): domain Eukaryota; kingdom Metazoa; phylum Arthropoda; class Insecta; order Hymenoptera; family Ichneumonidae; genus Netelia; species Netelia virgata. The sequence continues at coordinate 34,838,454 of OX637864.1, read as the reverse complement.
CACATACCGGAACACGTACAGGTTTGACTTTATAAATCTAATATGATCGAGACCGCCGTGCACTCCCTTCGATTGTCGACATTCGAAAATTCCAATTTCTATAAACTTGGCATTTTCCCGGTGATCACCGCGTAAACGATAAAAGAAGGAAGATGATCGCGATATAAATGCGTTATGCGTACTAAGGCGCTCTACTTCTTTCTTATGTTAGTCGATGTATTTTTTTCACGACGTCTTTAAATTCTTGGTAACTTCGCTAAATTAAACCGTCAGTTTTTTAAATTACTATATCGATTGTCAGAAACGATTCGATCGATTATCAATTAATCTAGAGTTTGCAATGGCGAAATAAATTATTGAATTATCACTGTTATTATTTCATGGGTGAAATTGGATTTAGACAGGCCGGATAAAGCATTTTTTAGTTTGGTAAAATTGTTATAACGGTAATTAAATATTTATTCGATGTATTTAACTATGGATTATTAACAATCGATAGCAATTTACCTTTGACACCTTACTGGACTTTTGTGTCTATATTATTTGATAGTTTTATGATCGTACGGAAATACGCGTAGTTAATGCCCGCCGGTATAAACTGAAAGAAAATACCCGGTGAACAAGAATGCGAAGGGAAATGAGAATTGAGAAGAAAGAAGGACAAAGATACGAATGTAGAAAATAAGGAGTCTTTAAAGTTTATAGCTCGTCCTCAGTTGTAGTATGGTACTGTTGTTTTTTATTCTTTCCGAAGCCCCCGGGCACGGTGACCTACCTCGCATGGACACGAAAAATGCGTTCATGCAATTCAAAAGAAAATATGAGAAAATTCATTGGAAAAAGAAGAAAGAAAAGGGAAAAGACAATACAGTGTAGAGGATTCCGTAGCAGAGATAGTTCCACCCTTAACCAGTCAGCCATATCCGGCACTACATTTCTGATTCGTCCGCGACTTTGACGTATTATTTCATATTATAAGGAACAATACTATGCAAAGTTTCAGTCCTGTACATTCGCGAGTTTTCGAGAAACTCAACCTTAAAAATAAACATTCAAATGGGCTTCTTCGTCGGAACTTTTGAATAAATTTAAAAACGTGATATTTCTGTCATATGGTGTTTTTTTTTGTTTCTTTAACAATTCCTTTATTTTAAAAAATAAAAATATTTCATCTCAATATTTATCGAACGCAAAGTTGGTTTCTATGAAAAACGTTCTTTTAAAAAAATGGTAACTGACTTTTATAGAGCGAAACTCGAATGAGCTGTAACTTCAGCGATTCAATGCTACTTATATTTTCGGTTTTCAAAAGATAATATTTTATCCAAGTGGAGGTGAACAATAAAAATGTAAGAATACAAAAACGATGAATGAAACCCCGTTCTTGCAACATCGTACTGCATTCCACGATTCAGACCCGTACGCCGAACTCTCTCGCATATTTTAGTACGTTGCGTTTATTTTACATTTTAAAGACGTTTTTTGTCTCCTTACTTCACTATTCGGTCGAAACGTTGTTTCACACAACGACGAACAGTCGAATAAGTTATACAGAATATAGCAAGACGGAAGAGAGTCGAGTTTGCGGACTGAGACGGAGGATTGTTGCGGAAAAGAGACGTTGGTGGGCGGATGAATAAAAAACGGCGGGGAGTCCGTACGTAAAACAGAAGCCAAGTGGAAATAACCCCGCTTCATGCCCGAATACAATTATATAAGAACTCGTGGAAACAGCGATGAAAATGTGCGCTCTGTCTGACTGTATGGAGAATCTCTCGCGACGTCGACATCGAACAAAGAACCGGAGAAAACACGAAAATACGGAAAGTAGTTGCCGAGAAAGAGAGAGAGAGAGAGAGAGGAAGGCCTTGGTATAAATGGAGAAAGAAATCGAGAGAGAAAGCCGTTGAACCGACTGTAAGAGGTCATGAGACGAGATGTACAGAGAAACGTGGGCTCGTTCCGCCGGACGATCCAGTACTTGTGACTTAATTGCATTTGCATTACTTTTTTGTAGCCTCTGTCGTTTCTCTCGGTCGAACAGCGATAGCAGATAGCATTTTTTGCGAAATTCTTTCCTGTTCTACGAGTACGTTTCCTATGTTGAGTTTCAGTACTACTCGTCGAATATCGAGGTAAATTTCATAAGCATCAACTCCGAGGCCTGGCTACTATAAGGCTAAACTACTTAAAATTGATTTCTTCCTGGTAGTCTGAACAATTTTATACGATTCACGTTTAAAGGCTGGCCGAAAAGAGCCTTATCTACTAATAGCCAATATTCCCATGCTGATCTAACCATGTATTGAGAAATTTGTTACATATGAGTAATAATCGGAGAGCCCGAGTTCGAAGGCTGACCACATATATGGTTTAACTACTTAAAATCGAATTTTTACATATTCTTCATGTTGATTTTAACGTGCATTGCGCAATGATCGATTTATGAGAGAGAATGAGAGACTACGGGCTGTCGGCACTTAAAAATTCAGTGGAGAGATGCGTCCTTCGAAGCGCACCATTGAAAAATCCATTTCCACTTTAAGCAGCATGCCGATGATACGCGGAAACAGTGAAAAGCTCTTTCCAGAATTCACCTCTCCTCGCTCTTCACGTGAACAGACCTCCTCCGCGTTTTAGAAGTGGCCTACGTGCGTGCCATATAACCCCTATCTCGTACGCTCTCATTAGCCGCGCTCATTCGTGCATCTCTGGGGGTAGCCCGCATACCACTCCGCCCTTTCATCCCTCTCTTTTGATTATCTCTTCCTCATCGTTAACATTTAAACGTATGTTGGCAATTTTACGTATGCAGGTATTACGACATATTACGGAACATATGCAAGTGTATATACATACATATCTACAGGGTGGCCCATCTAAAACCCTCAGCTGAATGTCTGTGAACAATAGCATTTTTTTAAATGTTTCAAACAAAAGTTTCTCATTGATTTATGTAAAATATGAATATATAACAAAATATTTACTGTTTTCCATTAAAAAAATAAATAAATAAGTTAACCGTGAAAGGACCTTGAAAACCTCCATATAACAATAAGATCAAACTGGTAATGCCATTTTACGTCCCCTTTCAAACTTTGAAATTTGTATACTTTACATTTTTTTTAAATGCCGTTCCTCAAAGATATTCGACGGGGGAGATTTGAAATGGGACACCCTGTATATATTTAAGGATAAAAGTATCAAATGCGTTAGTAAATACGGGTCGCCGGGACCATTTTATTTTCCTCGCAGTAACGCAAATGCACAGCACGGCGAATCCGCGGACATTACACGCGATAACGATTGAGATCTCTCAAAATCGTGAGAGTGTATTCAATTAAGCGCAAAATAGGGCCTGGCGTCGAGTCTGCATAGGGAATGATAATAATAACATTAACAATAATAATTACTATAGTAATAATAGCGCCGCTGCCGACGATGATACGAGAACAATAGAAAGGAATCGCGCGTGTTCGGAGCGAGAGGCTGCAACGCAATTAATAGGCTAATAGGAGGGCTGAAAGCGCACTAATGCCCTGATCTCGATTTCGATCGCGCACCCGGCATATACCCTTTCGATTCAATTTTCGTATAATGCTTAGTGTCGCGATACAATATACGCTCGCATCCCTTTATATCCCTTTTCATGCAAATTTGTGTACCTATATATATTTCTATAACTCGACCTATTCCTCTACTCGCGCATAACCTTACACACCAACCCCACAGTAATATATCTGGCACTTACATAAACGTGACGAAATTTTATCGCGGTACTAGGATTTCGACCATCGTTCGAACAGTCAATTCGTCGTAATGGCTAATTGATTTTAATTCATTACTTCATTAAATTACCTTGCGTAAAACTGTTATCTTTGTAAAGAAGTTTAAGTGACAGATTTGAACAAAAGCCAGGGTTTGCTCGTGGAAGTAAAATGCTTTTAATGATATTTAAAAAATCTAATTGGTAAATCGTGTATAAAGCTTGATCGAAACGCTTATAATACATACATACATTCGACTTGAATAAAGTGTATTGTTATATAGTCGGAATATTTTTCACAACTGACAGAATGATTATCCGAATAATTACGACGTTGTTTGATTATAAATAATTACTAATGAATAACTGCAATTTCTTTTTCATATTGTATTTTTCAGAATTGAATATAAAAAAGGAAACAATGAAGAGAATTGTACAATAAATAATTCGGTTATAAGATGCAATGTTAGCTTCGAGTCAAAACATAGATATATATATGGTGAACGTATCAAAATCTAGTTTAAAAAAAAAGTTTTTCTCGTATGTACGTCAAACGCTCGTCCCTCCTTAACAACTAATAATGAGTACGCATATAAAATATATTATATCGACCCCATCCCCCCCCCAACAAAAAAAAATCCGCTGTACGTACCCGAGTGGATATTTGATTGCATTACTGCCTATACGTCTGGCCATTGTGTTAATGTGGACCGTGAGAGGGGTCGGAGCGTGCGGGAATGGCTCAATGCGAGAGAGCGTCAAAGGACATTGCGAGTGGCCAGGCAATTGATTCGGTAACCGCGATCCATTTATCGATGGCGTAGCGGACTTTGCGAGATGCGAGAGTCGATCTATCTATATATCTATATACGTCTATGAAAATAAACGTATCCTGGACCACCCGAGGGATATGACATTACGGTGAATATTTCGAACGACGAAGGAGATGGAATCTCGAGTTCGTGAACCGTGAGTCCATTCGTAATACGTATCGAAGGGGGGTGATCGATCATTAGAACCCATTAATACATCGATTTCTAATGTCTCCGTTATAAGTTGAAAGGTAATGGAATGCGATTGTCACGTAACAAAATATAATTAAAAAACAGAGGAATACGCGATATCGTTGATTATTTCGATCCGTGATAACCTTCTAATACCTAATGCGATTTACTTGTTGAATCGGTCCACCGTAACGCGGTTACAATTCTAGTCGCGATATCGCGATCCGTATCGTAACTCACATCTAAAATACAATAATATATGCATTACCTGTATTGTACAGAAGCGTTGTCCCGACTAATACCCAATAATTCATCGGTATCATCGATCCGTGCTACCGAAAGATAATTCGCGATAGAGTCCGTATTTCGGGGTGTTTGAGTTAATACTCGGTAAGTCGCATCAGAATCCAGCATATTCTCAAGCGATTCATGCAAATCGTAAATATATGTGTACTCGTGTGAAACAGCATAACAATTGCTATTAGCCTGGCCTAGGCATTCGCTGGTTAATCGCTCGCGGGCCTATCTATCTTCCAGCCCCGTGATATCACGAGGACAACGAGAGAAAGCTCGCGATATCGCGTCCTCGATAAATCCTCGATGCCAAGAGATTCGGCAACTCCTCCGTACTATCAGATATTTCCGATGCCAAAAGCTCATCCGCCTGGTGCATCGTAAGGTCAATCGGGGGAAGGGAGGGTTAGCAGTCTCGGCGATCACGAATTCCCAGTTATCAGAAATCGATACGGTTTAAAAAAAAAAGAAAAAGAAAAAAGAAACATAATCGTATTCGAAGATCGCAATGAAAATAGAAGTTTTACGGTGAGCTGGGAGAACTACCCCCTTAAAAATCACCCGCGTGCCTCTTTTGAGTTTTCTTTCTCGCACGCATGCTTGACTCGAGTCTGAACTGTCGCCCGAAATGTAAAGGAATCGCTCGCTTGCCCAGAAATGGTAGTCGATGGGGTAGATTTTCCCACTCCCCCAAACCCTCTACCACCCATTCCTCTTTCGTTGCCCTCATTTCCCTTGCATCCGCTCATTTTCTCTCGTTCTCCGCATACTATCGTGGAAATGAAAGCTGGTCGACGAGAGAAAGCGAGCCGGAGGGCGCATGAGCAAAACACGAGCTTGCTCACCGTAATTACTTACCCCCTCTGACGCATTACTCCGGTTTCAATTACCGCTGGCGATTTGTTCGGCGAGAAGCGTGTATATGTATCCCCCAAAGTGTGTTATATACGTACAATAGTATATGGTAGATATATATATATATATATATAGGAGGAAAGCTAACGAAGGCTACGTGAATGCGAGAGTATGTACGTGAGAAACGCGAGAAAGGGTGCGCTTTTGCCCGGACGCGAATTCTTCTTCGCCCGATAAATCGCCATCGCGTACGCGGACACACGATTTTATCCCTCACCCCCCTCTCAGGTGCATACTGGTGACGAAAATACTCATTCGGAGATCCCATGCGCGCAAACGTTAATTCCCGCTCGTCCGCGCGACTAATCTTCTTTACAAATTCTTTTTCATGCCCCCCTGCCCCGCGTCGTTCGCTTTTTTCCTTTGTTCGTTTCGCCCGATTACGCGCGCGAGTGATAAATTTATACGTCTACCTAATATATTATTCGGCTGTTATAAGGACAATTAATCGGGACTCGATAATGGAGAACGAAAAAACGGTCTATATAGTTACGCGAATATGCCACATCGGCGATTGACTCGTTGGCTTTGTTTTTAACGACGAGTTTTTATCTCGACTCGTCGGTCATAGTAACTTATATCATATCTATATGAATATTCGATTGATCAAAAAGTATCTCCGTTCTTGATAGATGGGCATCAATGTCTATTTATTAAAAGAAAAAACTATGATCGAAACGTTCGAGTGTCAATTCGTTGAAAACGAAATAGGATATCAACATTCGCGAGACCGACGAGACGAGAGACAGAGGGAGAACGGGCTGAAAAAAGCATGAACGGAGAGAGAATTGCGAGAACGAGGATGAGAAAAAGTTCAAAACATCAATGATACGTGGTATAAAAGGGAAGGTGGAAAGAGAAAAGGAATAAAAAAAAATTAAAAAATAAAAAACTCACGCAAGCTTGTGTTTCATCACAGTTCCACACATCCAATTAACTTTTTCACCGACTTTCTACTCCCCGCTCGTAACTTGAGTTCTATTGTCCATGACATTTGCTCGCGGTTCTATCGCCGGCAGGAAAACAGCAGCGGGAGCAAATAAAACCTCAAGCTGATTGAGTTATTTGTATTGTCGCAGCGCATATATGTGCGTAAGACTCGTATATAAACGCGTGTGCGACGAGTAGTCTGTTCTACATTGTGGTTTTTCGAGAATTTCTGTAAGAAAAAATATGAAAAACGTAAAAATTCGATGCTTCTTCGCGATGTTTCGACGTTAAAAACAGTGACACCTGTTTTATGCAACTGTGATAATTTCAAATTTTGTCGCACACATCTCACGAGAACGTATTTACATTATTTTCAAATCGTCATTATTGTAGTAAAAAAACATTGCTTTCGTCCAACCTGAAACTCGCTTAAATAAATCGATCCCTCGATAATACCGAAAATCAAAATTTGTATAACTTTAGTAATCATTTATATCGGAGGGTATGATAAATCCGTCGTTTATTATCGATGGTTGGATACAGCTTAAAATTGTTTGCCCGACTCATCTTCCGTGAATTTTATTCGATTTCAGAGCCAATTTTTATGTGAGCAACGTGAAACGATCGAAGGCAGGATAGACACATTGAGTCCCCGGAGAACAGCTATACGGAATGAAAACGAGAGCACGATGCGATGTGTACCAAGACGAATTCGCAAATCGCAACTCCCAATCTTTTCCTGATCCCTCTTACGTCCATATTCACGTTCCGGCTAGTAAACCGGTCCCCCTTCGAGTCATAAACTTTATCGACTTTTTATTCGGTTTCTCGTTGCCTGAAAATCCTCGACACGGTGAACACTTTTAAGGGAGTATACACCGTGGCAGTATGCCCAATACAATCTCCTTCTCGCGTTATTGATGCCGCTGCACCGTGTAACTATATTACATTACATGCGACGCAAACACTAGGAGATTTCCGAGATTTGAACAACAGAGAACAACAGAGATTTGTACACCGTAGAAATCTCTGTTGTTGTTATTTGCCAACTATCGAACGACTTATAAGTCGTATCGATCACCTGTAATAATAGACGGTTATCCGATACATTCTGTATAGTATAAATAAATGCACAACGATCTACGAACTTTATCTACGAAAATAGTATCGCTTATGTTCGTATTAGCGCGCAATATCGGAAGTTATTATCGTTACTGGCATCAATCGAATCAGGATTTCCTGCTGCGACCAGCGTTCGGAAAACCAGCGGAATCTCCTTGAATTATTCTTCTTCCGTTCTATATATTCTCTCGATTTCCGTCAGCGTCGTGTTAGCTACAGTAGAATCACGATTTTACGGCCAATCCCGATTTTCTATCCCTATTTGGTCTCGCTCGTGAATATACGAATGTGTATGGGTGTATGTGGACACATATCGTACCTTCGTGCTAGGATGCCCCCGGCTACGTATAAAATTTCAATTTTTCACCGGATGCCTATCCCGATGACGACTCCTGATGTAGCATAGGATGACAATTGGAACAGTTCCCCCTCCTTCCGTATCTTTTTTTTCTCCTGTACTCTAACACTCGCGTCTCTCACACACATATGTACATAATACATATAATATAGATAATAGAGATATAGATATGAATCACTGGAAAGAGTGAGCAACTTGCCTGGATGTGGGGCATCGCGTATACTCGTCACACCCTCGTTGCGCAGGTACGAAAGAACTGTAAGGCTCTATGTATATTCGGACAAACAAAAATTCATCATAAGAATTTAACTGACGTATAGAAGGCAACGAAGACTAGCATAATGTAAACCCTGCGTTACTTTGCACGTTGAAAAATCATCGTGGTTTTTTTTAATTTAAAGAATTAAATAAATGAGTGTCAATTTCTTTCTAGGGATACACATTTTATAAAGCTTTATCGTCAATGCAACGTTTAATTTGTTCAAAGATTCGAGCGCCGCAATATTTAAGCTCACGTTGATCAAGCACCACGAGAGGTGAGAGGCAAGGGGACTCACGTTAATCAAGCCCCCTGGAAGGTGAGAGGCAAGGGGACTCACGTTAATCAAGCACCCCGAAGGAGATAGAAAATTACTACGTCCACGTCGTTGTTCCTCGGCTACGCTAAAAGTAGTTTATTAACCAACCACCGCGCATAAAAAAAATCTAACGGAGTAAAATCCGGATTTTTGATCAAGAACTACCAGCATTGCTTGAAGATGTGCCCATTGTAGACCGATTGAGTATGTGGTATCGACACGATGGGATTATCCCGGTCGCTGGATAGGACGTAGAGGATCGGTCAACTGGCCCGCCCAATCCCCTGATTTCACTCCGTTTTTTTATGGGGATACGTTAAAGACAAAGTGTATCAGGAGGTGCCGACCACCCTGAAAATATGAGGGAAAGAATAATTGCTGCATGCGCGAGTGTAGGTACGTGACGAAATGTTTCTTACAATTCAGCGTTCTTTCGTGAAGAGCTTTCAAAAGTCTATCGATGTCAATGGCCATCATTTCGAAGACTTGCTGGATTAAAATTGTAAGTACACTAAAATAATGTAGAGAACTCATACGTTATAACTATTATACAAAATATCTCATAACCTAACAATTTTAGGATATTAGTGTAGTAGTATTTGTATACCCGAAATTGAACAGTCTTTCGATTTCCGATAAAAAAAAGTTTACCATCCTATTTGAAAAAGCAAAGTTGACCACTAAATGACCTTAATGCTTGCATTCAGGGGAGAATTCATTTACGTCATCTTTTGCCCCCTTTGTCTAAAACAATTTTCGATATCTCGCTTCGTTTCCACATCAAACGCCATGGTCACTTTCGATGCTCCGCCCTGTATATATTGTGACGTAACACTAGAAACGCGTTTACACGCGTTCCATTATCCGGCAGAGATGTTGGTCAAAACAAAGCAGCAGTTGATGGTTTTTGCTCGTGCGTAACAGACCTGTTCTTTAGATCATAAGCACAGTTTCAAACGTGGATATTACGAAGTGAATATTATTGGTAAGGCCTCAAATATTTCTGCTTTGTTATAGAATCCAATATTTGATGATAATGCCTGAAAATTCCATTGCTCCAAAACAAAAAGGTCCTACTCTAGAGTTACGTAGTTCATCAACGATATCCAGCTCGAATTCTTCAATGCAGAAAGAACAAGGTGATACTGTAGGAGAGCGGCGAAAAACTTTATCGACACTCGTGAAATTTTGTTTAGAAGATGGCGATAAAGAGAGTATCGAGAACAAGACTGCGAAAATTTCTGTGAAAGATGTTAATATTCAAGTCGCGGTAAGTGAAAATTATGGATCGGATGGTTATCCAGAATCGTACACATACCATCAGGCAAACATCAAATGTCCTGAATGCTCATTTATTACGAAACTCACAAAGTGTGGAAGCATCAGAGGACAGGAATCAAAGTGGGTTCTCTCAAATTTGCGGAGACATAAAAACTCACGAGATCTGAGAAATTCAGAAAAAGAAAAGATTCTTCTATTGTGCAATCCTATCACGTAATACCAAAGAGATTGGGGTGATGTACCAATGGTATGATTTAACGCTAGAGAGAGACTTGGTTCCTGTACTGATGGATGTACATGGTTATATTAATATTAAGCAATATCATTTAACTATGTCATCTTCTATTATAAGTGAAAAAAGTTTAATTGTTCATGAAAATGTTTATAAGAGTATAAAAAAATTATTCTAATTTCTTTAATAATCTGTTTTATTTATTGAACATCCACATATCCCTAACCGTGAATTAATTATTGTTAGTTTATAATAATTAATTAATAAAGTTTTTCTATCGACAGTCTAGAAATCACCGATTTCTGAAATTCAGGAATTACTGGAAATCGTTGAAATCAGCAGAAATCACGTGAAATCGCAGGTTGATCGCAGATTGATTCGGAAATCACGGGACTCGCAGTGGAAATCACAAGGAATCGATTCCTTTTGGAAATCGTTGTGCCACCGAATCTGCGACTGAGCAACCCCTGGCTACTGAACATTCATGATTTTCGTCAGGAATTGCACAAGTATCGTTACATCGGAGAATGTCAATCAAGCATAGAATTGTAGGTTGGTAGTTTACCGCGACGAGTTCTTACAATTAATTACAAATTTTTGTTTTTCTTTATTTTTTTTCATATATGCGACGCCAGTACTAGGCCGTAAACCCCATTTGCACCCCAGCCGCAAACAACCCCTTTCTCCCCTATACACACAGCTAAAGCCCGGAAGAATTGGATTTTATTGTGAACGAGATTCCATGCCAAAGCTCGGAGGGAAGTATATCAACGGGATTGCACGACGGATATTTCTTTACTACTCTGCTTCGCTGACAAACAATGCTGAAAACGTGAATGTGCCGTGAATAATTCGCGTTCTCGAACTTTCTCGCGGTTACGGTTTTGCACGTTGAAAACTATGCAGAAGGCTGTCGGTGAATTGGCGATGCGAAAAAAAGATACGATAAAATGGACCCTGTGACTCTTTGACCGTTACGAACCGTTGATGCGTAACACGAGCGAAAGCCTTGTGGGTTTGTTTTTTTCTCGATGCGCAATGCAAATTAGTTCGTTGTCTTATCGATCGTATAAATTGGGCTCGTATACGAGTAGGTATAACCATCGACACGGTAGAAGGTTTCATATTGAAACTTTGTACGCGTGAATTAATGTTGTATCCTTCGCGATACGGTAGAATGATCCACGCTGAAGTTTCGTACATGTAAATTAATTTCGTACCGGTGACACCCTTCGATACGACCGAATCCTTTTTTCATCGTGAAAATTATTCCCGGAAAATAGCAATTCCATTTGTTCCACCGTGTCGTTCTGTAGCAGATCCCATCTGACTATTTGAAAACGTCCGGATGCACGTCTCGTAGATAACGCTTCTTGTTGGTCGCGGTTTTGCCGCTATAAATTTTCGACTGCACATTTGCGACGGTTACTATTTACGTACAATGCACGTGTCCGTAATTCGTCGAGGTTTATCTCGCTGTATTCTCCCGTGGCAATGAACGAATTTTGAACGCGTGAGCCAACGACCGGAACATTATTGCCGTCGCATGATCCCGGACAACGAAAGAGATTAATACCCCACCCCGTCTCTTCGCTCCATCAACCTACTCTGCCGTAGTTCGCCCCTTCCACTGGCCAGCCGCACTTCCGCCCGGCGGTAATAAAGCTGAGATTAATGCGAGATCGTCAAATTTGTCGCCGACGATGATTAAGTTTTCGAGGTGCCGAGGTACGATGAAATACACCGCGGTCTCGCTCCGTTCGAGCTCGCGCCGTTCTAATACGACCGAACGATACGCCAGCGCTTTCTATAATTAATATAAGCATATACGCGAGACGAACGTCGAGTGAAAATATGAAGGACTGCGAGATTTCGTGAGAAAAGAGAGTCAAGGGATGAAATCAGCGAGGGCGTGCGAGAGTTGAGTAAAAATAGAAAAATAAGAGATAATAGGGACACACGAACGCCGGCTTGAGAATGTTAGTTCCCCAATTTCCCTGCCAGCAGAGGAAACTAGAGAGGCTAAGAAAGATCTAAGAGAGAGCTAAGAGAGAGAGAGATAGAGAGAGAGAGAGAGAGCGCGCGAGGGGATGGGGGTGCGAAGACTGCGAGATTTTCACATCCTCGTGCTACTTGGCCTGATCTCATTTTCGTCCTAGCCCCGTTTTCCACCCTTCCTTCCGTCTTCACTTTCCTACACCGTTGTCCGGGAAGAGTTTCAACGTTTCGCACGATATTTTAAAAATCCGAGATTTCTCAAGGATGCAAAGACGAGCACGGCAAGTGAAATTGCAACGAAACGATAGCTGGCAAGACAATGCCGGAAATAAAATATAGAAAAAAGACTCTTGTTGTATAAACGTACGTGTCTAGAAAGAAAGAAAAAATAATGCATTGCGTATAGAATATTCGAATAGAATCTAATAATGTGACGTAGCGATCGCGTATGCGCGCGATCTACCTACCTCGTATACTGTTATACGCGTGTGCGTGTGTCCGTTTGTACAGCCGCGTGTTCGTACATTGATGTGTAGGAGGGGGGGGGGGGGAGGGAGGGGGAGGGCGTTTGTAAATGCGAGGGGTGAAATGTGGTTACTGTACATGCATACTTCGCTGTATAGCGATACATCTGGGTCAATTAGCAAAGGAGATGTACAACGAGAACACGAACTGCCAAGTAAGCCACGCCGTGGTCCCTGCGGCGATGTCCGTTTGTAGGCTATTCGTATCCTCTTCTCAAACAGCCAAATGAGGGGAAAAAGGCAAAGGTGAATGGAAAATTATTATTCTGCGGAAAGCGACCAAAAATCAACAATGCCGTGTGTAACCTAAACTAGAAAGAGATCCGAAAGCCCTCGTATATCCTTAACAACCGAAACCTCTATATAGGAAATTCTATTGTTATATTCATTTTCAAAAAAAAAATAGTCAATACTCGCATTATTTTCCCCGAATAATAAACCAATTAATTCCCAAACAAGTACCGTCGGTCATGACAATATTCGGATGCCAGCATAGAGTTGCTTTGTTGCTCTCTACTTCAACCAAATATTCGAAGAACCATAAAATTATGATACGGTTTGTTAGAATATACTTTCCAGGCCACACGAACACAAGAAACAATGATTTCGTTCGTACTATTGTTTAAATAATGCGAGAGATTCAAAGAAATAATGGATTTATAGGTCACAAAAATATTCGGACAGCGTCGGTGTACTGTCAATAAGCATATACAATAGTCGTTGGATAGGAGTATTAGCACAAATGTTGTAAATATGAGGCTTATGACGAATGTGAATGGTCGAATATTCACCAGTTTCGTTTCAAATTCGGTGAGAAATGGGTCGAAAAAGCAAAAATATTTCGTTTGACATACGGCAATTGGTAATTTTCCACCAGGCGAAGGGAAATCCCCATTGCGAAATTGTCAACCTTTCACAAATAAGTAAGAGTAGGGTTGTTGATATAATAAAACGATATAAAAATGAAGATAGGATTAATTCGACCCCCCAAAATAGACACTCGTGCATTTTAAGTATTCGTGATCGACCTAGTATTATCAGCAAAGTAAAAAAAGAATCAAAGACAAGTGCACGAAAATAGGTCACGATGCTTCGAGAAGAATGGAGTATTATTGTACACCCAAAAAATATGCGAAGAGTGTTGCGAGAAGAAGGCTACAACGGTCGGATAGTCAGGAAAAAACCGTATATTAACGCAACGAAACCAAGAAAAAGATTAAACTTTGCAAAAAACTATATAATCCACGAAAATGAGTGATGGAATGACGTATTTTTTGCCGATGAAAGCAAATTTGATATTTTTCGTGCTGATGGACGAGTAAAAGTATGGAGAAAACGAAAAGAGGAGAACGAAATCCAAAGAATTTGCAACTAACTGTGAAGCACGGTGGCAATTCGGTGATGATCCGGGGCTGCATTTCATCACACGTAGCGGGCGAATTAGTGTTCGTAGAAGATATTGTGAAAAAGTGCAAGTGGAACTAAGCATTTTACAAAATCATTAAAAAAAAAGTGCTGTCAAAATCAGAATAGAACACGGTATTAAGTTTTATCGTGATAACGATGCAAAGCACAAAGCCCCGAATGGTCCAGGAATACTTGCTGTATATACATGTGCTAATGGTCTGCACTCACCTCCACAATCGCCGGATTTAAAGCCCATAGAAAATTTGTGGCACAAACCCGACCGACAAATTCGGAAAACCTTTAGGTATAACAACAAAGGAAGAGTTGAAAACCCCGGCTTGTAGAGGAATGGGGTGGTATCAGCCCAGATTATTAAAAAAAAATGATTTCCAACATATCAACGCATTTAAACCATGTTGTGCAACAGCAAAGATAGCCAACAAAATATCAGTCTTAAGGTAAGAATTATTATTTAAAAATTGTAATCTTAATTTGTATCGTGTCCGAATATTGTTGTGACCTAAAAATTCGTCATTTCTTTGAATCTCTCGCATTATTTCAACAATCATAGATACGAAAAAACTCTTTCTTGCGTTTATGTGAGCTGAAAAGTACATTTTAACATACCACACCATAATTTTATGGTCCTTCGAATATTTGATTGAAATATCGAACAACAAAGCAACTCTATGCTAGTGTCCGAATATTTTCGTGACCGATGGGATATGTAGTCAATTTGATACATCGTTAATCCATTCATAGCCAAGGTTCAATGGAATTATATACGTTCCAATTGTGAAATTCGGATCGGGTCGAAACCAATTCGGTACAGTTCAAAGACTCGGTGCGTTGTCTCAGTAATACAAACTGACACGGTGTATCGCACTTTCAACGACACACGTATTATATAACAGTTGCACAGTTGATAATATCTCGAAATATATGTTTGTTATTATCAGACGCTTTGGGCGCCGTGTGGAGTGTCGGTGCGGTTCCGGAGTAGGATGTGACATAAACGAAACATGAAGGCTTATCGTCACGTAATGTATAGTCGCGAGGAAATACAGATGGGCCTGGGCATACTCTGCATTTGCGAGTAACTATGACGACCTATAAGATTTCGAAACTCACGTTACACGTATCCTTACTATGTATGCTCCGTGAGAAATCCTTAGATTCCTACGCAAACGGGTTAGCGCTCGCACACTTCGATGATAATTTAAATCGAGTCAGGATCCAACAAAAATGCACGATTTTTCCGTCGAAAAAGGACATGGGCATGGTTCGAAGAAAAATAACTCAGAAATTATGCGGTGCAATTATGTTTCTCTGATTTTGTTTTATTGTAATTCTTTAATAGGTGAATTTTGATCCGAGCGTAAAATACCCGTGACGGATTTGCAACGTATACATAATCATGGAGTAAAAAACGTCAATTGATATTCCATAATTGGTTAAAGCCTTGAATCTGTCCCGTATAATCGCTTCCCATACGGTCCTTTGTCGTAATAATAATCACCAGCGAATGTCCTCGTTAGTCTCGTGTTTTCAACCATCGTTCTTTCACCTTGTCGTACGTACACTCTCGCATTCATTTTGCTTTCACTCTGCCACCGTATACTTTTATTCGCGGGCTAATTTATCATGCTAATTACTTTTCCAAGTGCACTCTCCGGTAAAAGATTAGAGAAAAGGGCGAGAGTCGGGACGAATGAGAGAAAAGGCATACTGGACGGGAATTGCCGGAACCCCGACCCGCGCGACGTGTCCTGAATTTATTTAGGCTGTACGCGAGGCATGCGCGGATATATTCTTACTATACGCGCACGACGAAATAAACCGTACATCATTTTTTTTGACCTCGTGCGCCAGCGTGGGTTTCCAACTAATTTTGCACGGCAAGGCTTATGTAGATTTATCTCTGCTTAATGAAAAATTAGGTGTTATATAAATAGCAGTGAAGAAATATATCGAAGGTCGAGTAGTCGAATTACCCAATTTAATTAAGTCAATGAAGAAGATTAATTTTGTCGGTGACATTTGACCTTCCGAGTCAACCCTATTTTAAAGACAATTCACTTTTTTTAGGTTGAGGCGTAACCCTCCGTTAAAAGTGCGAGATATAACATTTTATACTGGCTCGAAATTGTCGAATGCATTTTCATTATCTGATATGTTTACTCGTTGTATAAAATGTATTGATTGCGCGGCACAATATTGATACTAAAAGTGCCAATTATGGTGCTAATTATTGGTATAAAATGTATCAATTAAGTTATAAAATATTTGTACAAGTACAAAAAGCCCGAGATATAAAATTTTAAACTCGATGGAAAAATTCGAACAAATTTTAATTATCAGCAATACTTGTTCATCGAGTATTTTATTACCATGTATATCGTGCGCCGTATAATTGGTGCAAGATGTATCAATTATATCATCGAATATTGGTATAAAATGCATCAATCAAGATACAAAATACGGTTAACAAAAAATGTATTAATTACGTATCGTACGGCAATGGTGTATGACGTAACGTATGGTTGTACTACTTGAAAAAACGACCATATCGCTGTAGGGCTGCGAACAAGCACAGGCCCTCGTGTGACGTACGCAGAACCAACAATTGTTTCTATTTCTCAATTCGTGTGGTGGTGCTGAATCGAGGTAAAAGTCTGAAAGCTCGGCGTTCCTCGTCAAAAAGAAATAAGCGTAAGATGAAGCTTTTCTATGCAACTACGCGCGAGAGAGAAGGAAAGAGGAAGAGAGAGAGAGAGAGAGAGAAAGAAAGAGGAGAAGAATCGATCGGCATTCAAATGCAGATTGTGCTCTCGAGTTTCGAATGCTGCTCTCGCATCGGATGAAACGAGAAGGATAGATAGGAATGAGGAAGAAAAATAGATGGATGAATAGCGGTAGGGTATAGAGCGATCCGTGCTGGTAGAACAATGATGCTGCTAGCCTTCGGATCATCCCCTTATCTCAAAGAATCTTGGTGGACCCGACCACTTCTCCCGCCGCGAAATCCTCTCTGGAAACATTTTCTTTTGTTTTTATCCATTCTCGCTGATCCGCCTTTCTTTATCTTAATATTTCTAGCGTCTAATAATAGGGCGACCCCTAACCGGTTACAATGCCGGTTTAGTGCGAAAGACGTGAATTATCATCTGGTAGTTTTATCATGCTTCGTGCTTAGTTCCCTCGTCTTTCCTTAGTCCCGACAAATTAACAAAACCAGCAAAGACGTTGAACAATATCTTCGCGTTTGGATCTTTGAAAGATTAAAAAAATCTGTGATCTTTAATGAGCGACGAAGTCATCCAGGTGGATATAAAGAAAAGACATTGCACTTATTTATTTGTTGAAAACTCGATGTTGCCATGGAATACTCGAAAAATTGAGAAGAAATGTTTCATTGCAATTTCATTTATGACTGGGATGGTCCGATACATACTTAATGAAAAATTGTTCACGCTTGTGCTGCTGCTGGAAGCGCTGTTTTTCCTCTCTCGTTATCTCGAGTAATCTATCTTCTTACTTCTGCTCCGAGCAGTTCCATGATGCAACGGTGAAAGAAATAGGGGTTTATAAAATTTTCTGTCGAGTCTCAAATGAACTCGATTGCAAGAATTGGGCAAAATAATAGCGAACGTTATTTTTTAGTCATCTTCACGCAATATCTTAATTAATAATAATAATAATAATAATAATAATAATAATAATAATAATAATAATAATAATAAATTAAGTGCCTCATTACCGTTAGGGTATTAATGTTCTACGAAAGAAATGGACGTAAAATAAGAAAAGTAGACTACAGACAGAGAACCACGTCGTGACTTTTCAACGACGAAAAGAGCCTTATACGGTAAAGATAAAGGAATCCACCAGATGGCCCGTTATTGCCAGAGGGGTGAGAGCGTTCGAGTTTCGTGGCTTCTGGTTATAGAAATAAAATATTAAATCTCCTCCTCGATGAGTACGGTAGTACCATTCAATGGGTGCAAGGGGGCGAAACTTCTTTTCTTCCATATCAATGCACTTTCGAGTGTATTCATCGAGGCAGCTCGCGAGATTCACCCCGTAGGAAAAAAAAAAAAGAAAGAAAAGAAAATCGACGTACGCAAAGAACAGCCCTGATGAATAAGCCCCGGCGGGAACGAGGGCCCTTGCACGATGCAAGTGTCGAGTGCTTTTTATGCCAAGCCCCGATGAGTCTCTTCGACATGCTCTCGTCGTTTCATCGTCACGCCCGATCTTGGCATCGCGCTCGTCGCGTGTCGCTGATAAATAAAGTTACGCACACGACCTATCTCGAGCCCGCTTCTTCACAATAGTATCGTATATATATATAGTATATATATATATATATATACACAACGTATATATACCTGCAATAGATATATGTATACATCTAGCACAAAGAGTCACATCCCTTGGTGCACTCGTGCATTTGCTCTCCACACCCTTTTCATCGCGCTATCTGGCCGACGATGCTTTTCTATCGAGCGATGCACGCTCTCTTTTATAACGGTCGAGAGTAACTTCATACTCTCGAATATCACAGTTTCATAGACACGAAATCAAACTTTATGACGCATACCTCCCTCTATGGATGGAATAAATCGAATGCCATAAGGTTATACATATTTAAAAGATGGCATCTTTATAGCGGATCCGAGGCTTATCTAAAGTTCGTATCATATTTCCATCATTTGCAGGTATAACCGAATATATATAGGTACGTGCTACATATAACCGTATAACCATACATCCGACTGCACGAACGTGCAAAGAGATCACCCGCCTTTTAACCTTTATCGAACGTTCCGCATCGACTACGGTATTAGGCATAGACGATATTAGGTACAGCTTGATCCAGCTTTAACGCTACGTGCCTCTACTTGTCGCAGGCTGTCGCGCGCAGAAACCACCTGTAGATATATTTTATTTCCGAATCCGTCATCGTCGAGTCGATCAGTCTGTAATGCGGAAGAAAAGGTCGACTCGTTTATCGGCATTCAAAAAAAATCCTCGTAAAAACTTGTATACAAGGAAATAATAAAAATAACGTGTGATTGAGACGATCGCAATCTCGTGCCTTGTACATTCCGCTCGAAATATTCATGCATTATGTATAGGTGGTATTGGCATTTTCTCCGTAGTACCTTAACAACATCTTGCATCCCATAACATTTCTTTTCGGAAATAATTGCTTAATTATGGGAAAGATCCATGGCGTCACAGTTCAATTTGTTATACAAATATAAACCGTTATATTATAACGATTATCAAACGATTATTATAAATAATCGTTTGGATAATCATAAATAAGAGTCGAAGGATTGAAAACTCACGGCGTTTTGTTCTTATTTGATTTTTGAATCGAAAACAGCAAAAATAATCCGATGCCAACGTCTCATCACGAGGCTGTCCCAATAGTTAAAAACAAATGAAAAGCAATAATTCAATTATTTAACAACATAATCGTAAGTAAAGAACCTAACGATAGTGAAAAGTAGCGAGGGATCGAGGAAACGTTAGACCAAACCCGAATAAATACACTTCCCGAAGTGTTTGAATTCCACGTTGCAAGTCGTGCGTCAATCTGACATTCAGTAATCGCATCCCCGGTATCGCATATGTATGTTGTGACACGTTGTCACACGTCGAGTACCGGTGACATATACAAGTATGACCAGTGCACACCGTCCGACGCGACGGTTCGCAAATATGTTCTCGGATTTCTCTTGCCTATCGCGACTTACCGAGCAGTGGTCAGTGACGACGACGACGACGTCGACGCGATGATGCTACGACGTATATAGCTCACGAATTTTAGTATTTCCACTTCCTTAGCACGCTGATCTCGAAAGTGTGTGAATCTGACGATTATCGAGAGCTCGTAAATCACGACACGCGCTATCCACGATGCGGGCTGATCAGCTTTCTTACAAACATACGTAGATTTATACGTATAATATATTACGTACACAGCTTGGTACGGAGAGTGAGCTGCCTCCCTAAAGGGATTAACCCCGCGGTTGTTGTTCCGTATAAATCACAATTTTCACCGTACGTACGACAATCAACGAAGTTCCGTTTTCGTTCTTCCTCTCGCCAAGAGGAAGCACCTGTTCGTATTTATACACGGGCCGGTTCAACTTTGAATCTCGAAGCGTTTCACCCTTTGGTCGATGAAAATCACGTATCTCGCTATTCGGTAACTCGGTTTAAAATCACGAGTGTCGGTACTATCTCGAGAGCCGAGCAAGAATGTTCCAGGAAAATCGGCTCTTTTCCAATCACACTAATTGCCATTGAGAGACGAGAGGCCAGCACTTGCGGCTCTGTCGTCACTGCATGGTCATCGCGTCATCTGGTCTGACTCGATACGTACCTACTCCACTGGCGGTAGCGCTCGCTCGAGCAACCCGGTTCGCGTCTCCTCGCGCTCGATTCCAAACGTTCTTTTTCATATCGCTCTTGCGTAAAGCTTGTATTCCGCTTCAAAATCGGTACGTTTAATAAACGAAAAAAAAAAACAATAATTGGCTATATCGTCACGGCTATTAGCGATAGTTCGTGCGTTATTCGGCTCGTCTCGCCCACATCGTAACGCTCTCGGATATTTTCCGCGGCTCACGTGACGAAGACCGAATGTCCGATAAGCGTCGCGAAAAAGTATCGAATGAAACTGGGAAGCGGGATTTACCGATCGAAGATCGCGAGTCGTTTCGAACTCGTAGTTACCACGTGACGCGGTTACCTCGGTTCATACCGGGATACTGGGATAGTTCGTCGACTTGTTTTTGCAGGAGCCCATCGTACCCCACCATCGCGATCGCGCGGCTCCCCGCGACCTCACCCCGAAACACGCGAGCTCGCCCGCTCCCCCACCCTCTTTTGCCGCCCCTCTCTCGCCCCTACTCCTTTTCTACTTGGCAGCTTCAACCCCGTTGACGTCCAGCGCATCCCCCACCAACGCGCTAAAGCCCAACTCGACGTCTCTCGCACATAGGGGCGACGCGGCGCATCCGTGTACCTCCGTGACTTGGACCGACCTCTCTCTCGCACCCCCTGCCACTCCCCTCCACCGGTTTCTTCCTAGCCTGATCACATGGCGTCGCGTAGCTTACCACCCTTATCTCCCTCTACTCGACCCTTTGTCTCTTTCCCTTCGACTCGTTCATCTCACGATATCGCTCTCCATCCCCCACTCGCATCCACCGACCCTCTCTTCTCTCTCTCTCTCTCTCTCTCTCTCTCTCTCTCTCCCTGTCTCTGTCTCGCAGGTATACGCTATAACACCAATACTAATACCAATGGTAATACTATACCGTACTATAGCCAGAATTCTCTCTCTCACACTCTCCCTTCTCTCGGCAACCCTCTTCGAACTCTTCGAAGTGGTAGGAGCAGAACATTTCTCCCCACTATCCACACTCTACCGCCACCACTGTTCGCACGTAATCGCCCCTCCAATCTCTCGCGCTCTGCCTTTCTCTCTCTCTCTCTCTCTCTCTCTCTCTCTCTCTCTTTCTCGGGTGCTACGCGATGCGCGCCACTGCTGCTGCTGCTGTTGCTGCTGCTGCTGCTACTGCCGCTGCTGCTGATGATGATGATGATGAGGATGATGCTGGTGTGGCAGGGACTCGTGGATGGAGAAGGGGCGAGTGCCGGCGTTGCCGCTAGACGTGGTAAAGCGACAGAATGCGAGGGCGAGAGTCCTCAGCCTTTGCACAGCTACCCCGCGCGGATCGATCCACATCCTCCCGCGTCCAACAGCCTCGCGGGCCTGAAACTCACTCACGTTCCCTTTTCACATCCGCGCCACCCGGACCCCACCCCCGCTCGGAGCCACAACCGACGTTCTCAGCGCGGATTCGAATGTGTTAAGGGTTATTAGGGATGTGTGCGTATACGCGTCGCCACTCGAACCACGAGTGCGCGCATCGTTTACGTGCATGTAGTACGTATTATACGTTCGAGAGGGGAAGTCTACGCGGGGGGATGAACCAACTCGTATATTTTGTCAGAGAATGCGAAGGTGCCGAGCGCGCTGTGGCGCGAGGGTGTTGCGGGCCGACTATCCCCAGCTACCCCCAACTACCCTCAACTACCCCCAACGACGCGATCCGACGTCGTACCACAGGTTCATAAGTTGGACGCTCCTTCTAGTTCCCAACGCGTTGCAGAATGGTGAGAGGGAAGAGGAACGGATCTCGGAAAGGGTGCACGAGATTTCTCCGGTGCTGGCCGGTGCGGGGGAACCTCGACCCTCGAGGCCAGCACCTCCGTCACCTTGAGGTTAACGAAGCTCCGCCTCATTAGGCCTCTCGCGCTCGCCTCGTTGGACCACCGCACCAAATATATGCGTCATTATGCTTATAAAAGCGCACCTGTCGCACGCCGCAAATACTCCGCGTGTTATGTTTTCAGCCATGCTGAACACACTCGGGTATTACCGGCGTAGATACCAAAAGGAGATTGGTACACATTAAGTAAAACCACGCGTTGGGAGTTGATCGGATTCTCTTCTTTTTTTTTTTTGGTTCTTTCTGGAGCAAATTTTAATGGGAAACTTTGTACAATTACCGCGAAATGCGACAAGCGTTTAACGCGAAACGGTCTTGTTCTGTATAAGGAAAATGAATTATTTGTATAATCTACGCGCTTGTTCACTAGCGCACCTATTTTATATACGTGCTGCTTGGCTACCATTTTTCGTTGGAACTCGAGCGATCAACTTTTTTTGTTTTTTTGTTTATTCGTTTGCATCTCATCCATGGTAACGAATCTGCCGACTTTTTTTTCAAACGAACGAACTCGACTCGTTATCAATTGATCCGCTCTGCCGAATTCTACAGGTCTATGTCACGTAAATCCCTCGGCCCGGGATGAAACGATACGCGGGATGTTCGAGCTGTATACATAATAGCCGAAATTTGTTTCGCTGTGGCGATGTATTATACAGATCGTTCAATGATTCACCGATGATGATATATAGTAATGACGAAATACCTCCGAACAAACACCGTTTGATCATTTCAGTGTTCGCGAATAAAACTAAAACTCATTATACGTTTCAACATATTTCGTTTTACTACGCATTTTCTTTAAGGGGACGTCCTGATTTAGAAGGCCTAAAAACGCAGTTTTTCGGGAATTTTTTTAGGATAGAAAGAAATAACTCACCATAGCGAACTTTTGAGTATATTTATAGAATACAAAATAATTTTAGTTATGCAAAAATATTAATATGTTTATGCTTTATGTGCAAAGTCTCGTTACTGAAGTTTCTCAACTGCCGGAAAAGTGGAGCTCGTAATTCTTGTCTGAAACAGAAATTGCACACAAATTTCTAATTTTCAGATGTTGTCCTTCTAGTCCTACCTATAAAAACCTGAAAAAGTTGGAAAATTTTAAGCAAGCTTGAAAAAAAAACACTTATTTAGAAAAAAAAATCACTTCAACGTGCTATACAAATTGTTTAAACAAACTTTTTAAATAATTTTTCAGGTTCAACTAGAAGAGAATTTAACTCTGAACATAAAAATGTGAATTCGTTTCAATCGACCATATAGTTTTCTTGCAATCTTTCCCGCAAATTAAAAAAAAACGTAAAAACAAAATCTCGAAAAATCGCGCTGCAAAATGTTTACCTCGCGGTCGTATAGGTACCTGCTCGACGCTGTACCACTTGGGCTTATACTATATCTTCGGAAATACTTCGTATTGGCCTCTCAAACTTCAGGAATATATTTTTGGATACATTTAGAATAGATTTAGCGAATAAAACAAAATCGATTTTTGTTTACCTTCTAAAGCATGAATTCCCCTTAAGCTCGCGTTTCGACCCATCGAAATCAAAAGGACGAAAAATGCAACGGCTAATCTTAAACAAGTATATACTGGTGCTCAGACGCACAGGACGCGATCATTTTTATCGAGACGTGTCACTGTCGCACTAAATATTTCATCGTTCAGATATTTCAACATAACTATTTTATCGTTCAGGTTCTAAATCGGATCAATCATTTTGACGTCGATTTTTTGATAGGCTATTTTATCTATATCTGCAGATGATAAGGACGTCTCCCACAACTTCCACCTTTACAACCCTAATCGCGTCGCAAAAATACATAAAACTGATATTCCCGTCTCGCAAATGCTGCGATCAACACCTTGTGCAGGAGGAACGTTACTTCGTCTTCTGACTGAATTGATCACCGTGATACTGACATATAATTTAACCACACAGGATGTAATTAGAAAAGGAAAAAAAAACTTCCTTTTTGCAACGTCAAAAATCTGGAAAAACCATCGCACAGAGTTGAGGTAGTACGCAGGGTTGTTGAAGCTGCCAATCACTGACGAGTTGGGCAGGCTTCGAGCAGCTCGGGATGAAACTTGACGCCACGCATATCCATAGGTATTTACGACCCCTTGTACGTTGCCGTCCAATCTGAATTATTACGACTTTGTGGCTGTGAAACAATATTCACCACCACCCTCCTACCGATACTAAAATTTACTTACACACTATATACATACTTCGACACGATAATAATCTCGCGCGCTTTTATCATAAGCGTAACACTTATAATAATATTCGATAAAAGTCTATTTTTGTCCTCGTCCAAGAATATTTGCACAGACCATGTCACGAATTTATCGCGTCGTTGATACGTTTTATGTACGACAACGGCTGAAATTTTAATACCAATTCCGTAATGGAGAATAATACGATGGCATAACGGAAGTATATCGGGTACGTCGTGAGAACCGCAGTTTCGGACGATATACGAGGAGGTATACGCACGTTCGCACATATTGGACGATACCTAATAAGTACATATTTGCGGGGTGCATGCCGAGGGTTAGCGAGGTTCAATAATAGGCCCGGTTACACTCGCGTGCCCTATTTAATATATCCTCGTCGCTAAGATACAGTCGGTACGGGCTGTTAGAGAATCGCAGTTAGTGGGAGGGGTGGATGGTCGTGCCTATTTCGACTTTAATTTAGTCGGTACGCGTGGCAATGTGGAATCCACACCGCAGGCGCCGATAGAAACCGCACGTACACGACCCGCGAACCTCGTATGCAGCTAAATACCCACTAGATTAATAGTAGGGTTGTTTGCGCACGCACGTTATGATCATTTGTATTATGTATTTGCTGGTTAGCCAGCGGAACCGTGCCTCTTGCTATTTTCATAGCTTACGCCTGACGTATAATAGACGCCTATACACGTACGACTTCCGGTAACATCCGCACCATCGCTTCACCAAGATTCTTGGTATTCGATTATTAAATCGAAGTGCTCGAGTTTTCTTGCAAAATTACATTCTCTCGCGGGATGTACGCGTACGAAGCGAGACGTTATGTTACAATCCGGACATAAAAGCTTGTGTACCAACGGCTGTATCTACATGGTAAGGGGTAACGAATACAACAAATTTACGATCTCACACATATATTTTTATAATACATTTGATTATCGCTCGTATCTTTCATGTCGAATAAAACGAGGAATCTTTGTAACAACATCGCTATTATACATTTAAATACACGAAGACAGTTTTCCCGAACGCCATTGTCATAGCCGTTATCATTTTTGTATGTACCCGGAGGTAATAACGTTTTTTAGTTTGAAGAAGAAATCCTCGTTTTATCCTCGTGCGAGACGATAACGAGAGTAGAACGGAGAGAACGTGAGAGAGAGAGAGATAGCAAGAAAAAGGGATATAGGGATTGAGGGGGTGAGAGAAGTGACAAAGAAAAGCAGTATATGGCGGGTCCTCTATTCTGGCAATTGAGTGCCGAGAGTACCTTATACATATAATACCTACATGTATGCTCTGTCGCGTACCTCGGTGCTGACGCTGGTCGTACCGAGCAAAACACGGTCTCTCGTGTCGACCGGTGCTCGCAAGGGGCGACAGAGAGTTCACGCTGAATTTAAAAGTCAAAGCGAATATGCAGATGAGGGCGAGAAGCGCGACGAGTCTTCTCCCATCGCAGTATACTCCGAGAGGTTGCAGTCCTATGCAGCAGCGACAACCACCACCGGCGGAAGCAAATAACTGCACAACATGTAGCATCGGGGACCGAGCCATACCCTCGTCTCTCTTCTCACTGTCACTCGATCTCGCTCCTAAACATACGTGCGACATGGTTCTCTCCGCGGATGTAGGTACACTCTTTTTCGATCCTGTACCGATCCTTCTCCAACGCGACATTCGTCCAAACTGATATCCCGATACGCGATCGCATCGATCAGTTCGTCCATCGTTTGCCGGTCTTACTCATTATGACCACGGTGGATAGATAGCGACAGAGAGCATTTTCAATGGATGAGTGGGCGCCTCTCTCGACCTTTATTCGCTTCCATCGTGTATGTACCTATATTAGCCTACTCGTATATAATTCACCGTCCAATTATGGAGACTCGACATTCGCGTTCGTATATTTCATTGACGCGAGCCAACTTTATTTCAATATATTAATATCGTATCAACGCGTTAAGAACGAAATCGATAGAATATTTTAGAAAATATGTAATAAATTTTGTTTTCACAATTTGTTTCAAAGGTCTGTCGAAATTTCGTCAAATATACATCATGGATGTCCAAGATGTTCGGAAACCCTAGTAAATCGTTCACTTCCGGTCGTTGGACGACAAATTCGTTCTCGGAAAAGGGCTCGAGCCACGATGTCAGTGCCACGAGCGGCGAGAGTTACGATCGGCGTTCGCTCGACGGGGAGACTCGCGTATATAACTACTTCCTTCCTTTCTTCACGATTGAATTTCAATATAGAGTTAGGATGGTTTGCCTACCTCGTTGCACGAAGCGCACCCTTTCGATCCTCGTCTCATCCGCAGCTTCTACTCTCCAGCTCCCTTTATTCCATACACACGTCTATTATTCACCACGACTATCTATATAATACTCTATTTAGCTAGGTTTACGGAGTCGCTTATAACCCTGATATAGGGGTAGAAATGCCCAAAAGCAATGTGACGTTTCGCACCACATCAAAGGTTGTGCATTTGTGATCGCGCCTCGAGAGACAGTACGACGAACGCGACGTAACTCCCAGACTGAAACTACCCGAGGTGATTCAACCATAATCTACCCTTATTTTAGTATTATTTCTCATAATAATAATTCCGACGGTTATCTCCGAGCGGCTGGTGATCGGACAAATCTACATCGTCATCGATATCGTATATCACCATAGAAAAATTGAGACGAGATCCACTGCCAGTCAAGTCGATATCGACTCGAGAAAAAGTTTGCCTCGTGCTCCCCACCTTCTTCGAAAATTTCCGATTAGCGTGACTCACACGCGTCTTCTTGTTATCATCCGTGCACTCGATCCTCGTCGAAAGAGAGGGAGGATGGAAATTCGGAAATCATCGGCCGTCATCGTTGCTGTTCCTACAGTACCCCCCTCCCCCCGTTTTCACCCCTAGTCGTTACGTTCGCTCTCCATAGCGCGTCAACAACGACATTATCGCGAGATCATCCGCGAGATTGCTGCAGCCTCGAGCTCGTTGCTCTAGGATCGTATTTTCCAAGCTCTCAGCTAATTATCATCGCACACCGTTGCAACCCCCTCCGAGCTATCGACTAATAGAGCCATGTGCCGATGCCATCCAGATCGGTCAAATTGGATTATAACGTGCGACGAACAGCCACGAGTCAAGGCTGCACGATCCACGTCGAGTCGGACGAGTGCTGGAAATTGCTCGAGGACTTTAGCCCTTGGAGCGAACGAGGAGAAACATAGTTTTCTCGCCCTTCCTGTTGCCGCGTGTCTCGCAAAGACGCAACCCTACTGAATAATCTCGAAGGGAATATCTGCGGAATTCCATCGACGTCCGTATAATTTTCAAGTCACTCCTACCAGCGTTATGGAAAAGCATTAACTTTGTTCCTAGAAAACATTATAATCTAGATAATTTAAAACAAAGATGGCAATTGATACCGCGTTGTTTCTGTCTTTTTGGCGCTACGTCAAAGTTAATTTTTTCCTGATGCCGATATTTTTAGGATCATTAGAAACTATAGGGCACGTCCCTTCATCGACTCTTGCGGTGTAAATAAATACATCTACCTACCGAACAAATACATTACGGTTGTTGAGTGCGCAATGGAGATAGATTCTATTTGCTGGTTATGCTCCGTGAATGACCGTTTCGCGTTTCTCGCTACACGTAATAGCCGAATAATGTGGAAACAAGCGCGCGTTGTGACACATAACGAAGCAGAACCCCATCCCTCGTAGCATTACCACTGCCGATTCCCATTGGATAAATGGCATGATGTTCGATACCACTGCAAACAAGCAAAGGGAAAATCGACAAACGCGATATGTACCATCGTCACTTTGATTCGCCCGATGATTTGACGCAATTGAGCACAGTGCAAGCATTTTTGGAAGTTTACGCGAGCGTGAACAGTCGTGGTACGATAGAAAATTCATCAATCGTTTCCCGCTTCGTTTATTTCGTCAGTATTATAACCAACGATATATGTTTACGATTCCAATGATATTTCTCGTTGAGTTTTTGATAATCGAGTTTTCGAACGGTACAGGCTTCGTGCGCACCGCAGCGGGCCGGCCTCAGGCTTACGAATGAACGAGCCCAAACCGCTTGTTTTAAATGTCGTGGGGTTGATCGGTGCGCACGAACGCGTTCACCAGGGACAATCTCTGATCACCTCTGCGGGCTGACACTGTGACTAGATAGTGCACATTGATGTGATTATTTTTGGTCAACCTTTCGAGCGACAACAAAAGAACCCATTATGATGAAGTTTTTGGTCGACGAGATTTTACAACCGCTCTAACTGATAATGAAGGACGAGTAAGGGTTGTTTTTTAATGGTTATCAGTGACATGTGGGAGGGGTGAGAGGGATGGTTTGCAAAAATCTTTATTCCCAACGATGTGTACGAAGGCCTCGAATAACACACGTCGCCCTTCATAAGCAACTGGGACCCTTGAAAATTTTCTCATTCTCCATAACAAGGCCCATTCACGGGACAGTAACTATAATCCTAAATGCGTATAAATATGATAGAAAGAAAGAACTGATGTTAAAGAGGGAAGTCTCCCTTCCTGAAATAGATTTATTTGCTTCTTATTCCGACACTTGTACACACGCCAAAGACGTTCTTTTAATGGAGGTAAAAGATGTAGAAAGTTCGCGTCGTAAAATATAACGAGGATGAGATCTTGCAGCACCCGGATAGATTTATTTGAATGATAAGAAGAAAAATTTACTCAACTTGCTCTCGTTCTTCCCAAAGTTCTCGGTACATTTCGCGAAGTTCTCACGGCGTCTCTCGTTCAACGGTGGTGGCGTATACCGGACGAAAGCGCTGATGAAAATGATAGGGTTTGCCAGGGAATCGACATGAGATGAGTATATAGCGAAAGCTACCAGCACTGCTAGTGGCGGTCCACCGGGTAGGAAACTGCGGCGACTGGGGAGCTTGTTTCGCCCTTATTAATGTCGACGATAACTCTGGGACGACTACCGACAGGACCTACAGCCTGGAGGAGATCGGTTCAGAGGGACGAGCACAGGAGGGGGGGGGGGGGGGGGGGTTAAGCGAGGACCAAACGACAACTGGCCAGTGCCGGCCATTTCCCTGTTCCTGGCTAGGACTCTGACTAAATCAGCCCTTTAATTATTGCCACAGCCAGTGAAGTTCCCAGCATCCTCAATTCTCCACGGACTCGACCGTAGGGAATATCGATGTGTCCTCTAGAATCCAATTTTATTTTCTTCTTTCTCCGGAAGAAAGGTTTATTCTCACGAAAAACAAAATTCCTGAAATATTCATGCAACGATAATTGAAATGTTCCAAAAAAACGAATCATATCCGCGACGAATTCTCGTCAACGTGCGATCGATGAATGCGCCCCCACTCTCAATTCTTAGTCCACGCACTCGATTAATCCTTCGCGTTTTTCTAATTACAGTAGAAAAAAATAACAATTTTGTATACATTTAATGGAAAAGGAACGAGGGTGCTGTAAAGACACGAGAGTGGAACATGCAACCGCACGAGGTAATGGGCAGCAATAGCTGGATTAAAACGGATGAAGGGAGCTTCTGGTAGAGCACGGAGCACGGCAAAGGGCAGTCGGTGAGGCTTAAATCTGCCACCTGAGTAAGCTCGCTCTTTACCCCAGAACAGCATATAATACGCAAAACTCCGGCATACAAAGCTCACCACAGTCTCATAGTTTAGTTTCCTCGGTAAAGCGCCTTTATACGCACACACCCTTCTAATACACGAACGTATAGTATAAGATGTAAGAGTAACGAGTATATAGACTAGTAATTATAATACCATAAGCGTAAATGGTATACCTGTAGAAAATGCGTCGAGGTTGAAAAATTGTGGCAGGCCAGGCTCGCGCGTGAATCGTTCCGAGATGGATTATTCACGTCACTCGCGGTTAGTAGTTGGATAACCCAGGCCTAACTGTACCCAGTTTGCAAAGTTTACTTAATCCGATAAGGAGTCTGGCGTTGATACAGGGCCGTGGCGAAGAGAGTGCAAGAGCGGGCAGACAGAATGACGGGGGCGTCTGTTGCAGCAGCAAGGGGTAGTTATATATATATATGGTGTATTAGTATAGGCGAGGGCCGAAAGACGGGAGTGTCGGCCCAACGAAACTCGACGAACGGGACACTGGTTAAACTTTGTTAGAGTACGCTGGAGCTTAAACCGCTTCCTCGTTCACCCCTGGACGTGCGCGCAGCTCTCGGTCCATCAATTTGACTCGGTTAAGCAGTTAATCAAGTTGCTCGCGCTCGAGCCAGCTAACCATTCTCTATACTCTCTCTCTCCCCCCTTATCCTTCGCTCATGCACCGACTCGTCTCATCCTTCCTTCCGCACTTCTTTCTCCCTTCGAGCACATTTGCATATGTATACGTTACGCCCAGAACTGCACCGGCATCTGCAAATACTCGCTATTTTCCATCCCCCGTACTTCCCGACCATGGAAAGACAGACATGCATTTCGACAGCGGTTCGTGCATCGCGTTCGACGATGCAAAAGCGCGATTGAAAAAAGAACGATCCAAATTCGTGTCCCGTTTGGGTTTGTCCCTAACGTACGTTCCATCGCTGTTTACAATTTACCCTCATACGGTTTTATCATTCCATCCTGAATGATTTTGCGTCAGTGACGTCGAACGTTCCGAACGATTTTTCAATCGTCCCTCGATCGTTCGATCATTTCGCGCAATGAATCGTGCAAACGACGATGTTGCCTTCGAAAGTGCAGCAACGAATAAATAAGCGGGTACAAATACATGGCGAAAAAAGGGGTCAGTTGATCGGAATAAACGGTGAAAGATGGAACGTGGGGTTGGTCGAGCGACCGTACCGAAATCACGTTAGCCCGATGCGAATCCATCGTTAAACAGCAAAGCAATATTCAAATTTGCTCCTTCTATTGACATACGCGTTTACATATTTATCCGATAGTCTCTCAGAATCGATCGATTAACCGAATGGAGGATGGAGACGGAGCGAGCGGTTCTGTCGATTTACCGAAAATCAGAGATGCACCCACGAATTCCGGCACGTCCGCCGGCGGTCCTCTTCATACAAAACGGATATGATTCCCTTATTCGTATACACTGCCGTTTATCCGCGATTTCCCCCCTCCCCCTCTTCCCCCTTCCAATTCAAACTCATTTTCAACGCGTAGGTAAATACAAATTTCCACTCCATACCTGTAGGCGCATGTACGAAGTCGTATCTCGCGTAAAGGTAAACCGTTAATATACGTCAGGGAGGTAGATACATATTGTACGAGCTGGAGGAGTTTATATTGCGATGGCCTGTGGTATTCCCGTGGTTGCTCCTCGTCACTCGTTGTTACTCGTTCTGCGAGAGTTTGTCGGAGAAGTGGTATCGTCGAGTCGGGCGGATTTCAATCGACCGTTTTTATAGCTTTTTTGCACGACGCAAGGGAAAATCCGTTGTCCGCAGTGTGTTCTCACTGACCTCTGGAGAGAGAGGTCTAGTCCCTGGATCGTTCCTGTTTCTATTGTGACTACTCTCCTCTTGGTTTTTTGGTGGGCATTTTTCTTTTTCGATTGCCTTTTTTTCTCTTCTTCCAATTTTTTGTTTGTTTTTATGTGCTCTTGCTTACCTGGGTTCGAGGTACAATTTCAACTTGCTCGCATAGTGCATGTCTTTCTTCGTCTCTGCATCCTTGTCGCTTAATATATACGCGGTGGGTCTAATTTTCTTTTTGTTTGTATCTGGTCCCTCGTATATCGCGATGAATTATCCCATTTTTCTTCCCGTTTTGTCTCAAACGGTTAAAGGAGGTTCGAACGATTGTTGACAAAAAAAGAGAATCGTTCGAATCTGTTTACCCTTAAAAGCCTAATCAACGCCGGCAAAGCGTTCACGCTTTATGTTCCTCCAATGTACCTCCAAAATAAATTAAGCTTCTAGGGTTATGTACGACTTGTCATCCTTCTTCGAAGTTCGTTAAGAAGCGGGACATGTCAAATTTTCGCGCGCATTTTCTTTGTTTGTGATTCACCTAGCCGCCAGTTCGAGTATTCGCGCTTGCCCGTTAGTCTCCGCCTCGTCATTCGCCGTTTCTTATGCTACCATATCCTTTTGGGTTTAACCCTAAAGTGTCATTCTGCCGGAATAAATTGTGTTGTCTCGTGGTTCAGTACGTTGACGTCATTGACGTAGTCTTTTATGGCGTCTATCCAGTTTATCCATGGGTTATGTGTGTCTCCGATCAGTGTTTTGAAAAGTGTCCAAATTTGCAATTTACTCGTTCGACGATATTTCTTTGGCGTATTGATGAGAAGACGACGATGATGTCTTCTGATTTTAGCTTGGTTGTCCACTTTTGTTATGCGAATTGTGTGTCATGGTCGAACCACATCCTCGCTAATTTTCCAATCTTCGGTACTCTTCCCGTATTCGCTTGATTGTTGCCTCAGTTTTTCCCTTCATCAATGAATACAGGTTTATATATTTCGAGAATGCGTCTATCGTTACTGAGATGTACTCGCATCCGCCTCGTGCTTTCAGCAGAGACTCAAAGATGTCGATGGATACGAGTTCCCCTGGTACTTCTGGATTTATGCAGGTGTATTTTTTCTCGCATGAACATATAGCGTGTTACATTTTCAGACGAGTAGTTTGAGGACTTTTGCTGGAAGGAATACTTTCTATTTTCCTTCCGTGTATTTTTTTGCTACGATTCATCGTTCAGTATTTTTCTGTGGCTTGCTGCTCGATTTCGCCAATTTTACATATCGGCTGCGACGCTTTTTTGCTCACGCAGTGTTCCATGTACAGGTGATAGTTTTGCACTGATGGAAGCCAAGTCGTCAGTCGTTCTTTGTTAACTCCACTAACGATAAAATTGCATCCGAGTATTGCAGCACGAAGTTGACTTACAAGTTCATCAAACCTAAGGATTCTCATTGTTTTTTATTTTTCAGCCTGAAAAATTCTCTTAATGTCGTAATCCCCGTTTGTAGCTTAATTCATGTGGCTCTGCGTATGTGTCACAAGAATCGTACTTGCAAAAGAATTTGGATTTTTTAAAGGCCATTGTCATCTCGTGTTTCTTCTGTTGGTTTAATATTCTTTCTATACTCCGTAGGAGGGAATACCGGATATCTGTTTGCAAAACTGAAACAAAAGTGCTGGACTGTTAACACAGTTCAAGAGTCCAGTCTACCAATTTCCAAGAGAACTGTGCAGTGGAGGGTCGTAAAGGAAAGCTTAACGGGTCATTGTCCTGTGAAAAAACTTTGGTTGACTGATGCAATGAAGAAGAAACACCTTGTTTAGACTCGTGAACACCGCCAGAAGATGGTTGAGGACTGGAATAACGTCAGTTTGCAGTTTACTGATATTTTACACCATTTAAAATAATATTATTCAAAATTATTAGCTCATTTGTTCTTTTTTCAGGTGCGTTTCTCAGAAGAGTCAACAATCGAGATTCTAGCTGCCAAGAATAGCTTTGTCAGACGACGCCCAGGTGAAAAATACCACCCTGACTGCATCGTGAAGGGGGTTAAGCACCCTGTTATGTAACTATATTAACAGTGCAGCACTTTTTTTTCGTTTTTGCAAATGGATATCCCGAATTTTCCTGTCCGAACGTAGTGTTGTGATGCGTTTTCTTCCACTATTGCCTTTTCTCTTAGGCGATATTGGCTAGTTTTGGTCCAAATTAAATTTTATTTTATTAACTGCCGACTTAGAAACTCCAGCGATATCTGCTATCTTCCTTTGGGAAGACTTGTATGTTGGAGATGGGTTTTAATCTCTGATTTTTTTTTTCAGGAGACAAATTGCACCCTTGACCCGTGCTGGAAGCGTAAGATATGAACCAAATTTATTATTACAATCATTCGGTCAAGAATTGATTTTTATAATAGCAGAATAATAGAACTTACGCTTTAACTTTATTTTATGGCACAAATATAAAAATAACTTCGTTTAAAATATTCAAATTCTTCGTTCACTGTTTCGCGTCTTCAGTACTCTGCGGCTCTCAAGGTACTTAAAGTTCTACACATTCGCCAAGACATACCGAACGTTGCCCAACACGAGAGTGTAGAGAGGCACATTTGTACATAAATAATAAATTTCTGCAACGCTTATACCATTTAAAATTGCAGTCAAGTGCCCTCATACTAAGAAATTGAAAATATATGTGACTGCCCTTAATAATTTGCCAACCCACTGTATAACTGCTGGTTAAAGAGGTCCCATAGTCAAAATAGGAAATGACACAGAACCATGAAATTCATGGATAACATTGTTAGTAATAAAATAAAAGTCTCCAAGAATTTTTTCCGTATTTTCGTTTGCGTAGTATCAGAGAAATTGATCAAAGAAAATTTCGAATTTAACATAGCCTCTTATCGACGCGTACTTTTATACCTAAAATAAAGAAGGTCGGAATGACATATACATTCAGAATCTGCCTAAAGTTAAAGATAAATACCGTTTTGACCATTTCATAAAATAAAATAAATACCTTACCGTCCATTTATTTATACGAAAGTATAAAAACGTCAAAATACGTAGGGTTACAATGTTGGTAACACTGATTATGAGCGCGCGCAGTATTCAAACACGCCCCAGCTAATCTAGTTTCCATAGAATGAATAATAATAAAATGTTTTGCAATAATGATGTATTTATTAGATGATTAATTTCCCTATGTATAAATAGGGAGGGGCTATGGAACCTCCTTAACGTAGTAGTCTCGCGACAATATTATTCAAAAGTTTGCACTCTTTGTAACCTTGTGGCGCTCGACCAAACGCCGAGCGTTAGGGGAAAACTTTTGAAAGAGTACAGGCAAATTTCGTGCTGACGCTCGTAGGACAGCCTATGCAGGTATATGTATCGGCGGGTCGTGGCAACGTCGCGATCAGTTTGTGTTGTGCTTTATTCTACACGTGCAGTCTTTATTCGCTTGAAATGGAAAATCGGATGAGGTTGAACGGGAGATTTATAAGAAAAAAAATGAAAGAAAAACAAATAAATTTTCGTAAAATGCGAAATAACATTAAAAAAGTTGTAAAAGAAGTTAATTCCCCGTGTTCGTCAATGAACATAACCTCCGGAAGGCGGATAGTCGAGTTGAGTGAACTTGGGAAGAATTTAAAATGACCCTAAAATTAGTCCAATTAAAAAAGAAAAATTATGAAACCAAACTAATCAAGAAAAAACCTTTAATTTTGTTGAAAAAATGCCTGTTCTCTATGCAACCGGTTATATTATTATACGTACGTGCGTATTTAAATAAATATTTTATATTGGGTACTAGGAGTCAACGTTTCGTCTTTATATTATCCATATATATATACACGTGTATATTAAAATACATATTCGATATTCCGTACGTCAACGTTTTGTCATAAGAGTTTTGAAGACGGCTATTCAAATTCCCGCCAACCTTTGAGCTGTGCAGCGATGCACGATCCTCGCTTCCGCTTCCAAGCGATCTCGGGACGCGTTGAATTTTACGACAAATTTTACGCTTTACATGCTTATATTTCCAGAATGGGATGGTAGACTTTATTTTTTCTGGGCTCTAAATATGTATAAGACGCCCTTTTATTATTGTGGCAATGTTCAGCATAATCCATCTCGTAATTTGGTTAAACGAGAATAAAATCCAATTTTTGCCATAAGATTACGTGTATAAGGTCGTTATTTTTAACAATAAATATCTCGGCTTCCACATGGAGGAGCTCTTGGAAATTTTACACAGTATTTCGTACCACTTCAGTGGAGACTACTACCTTAAATCGAAGCTCGGCAGAGTGTCACGAGATATTCCAGACGTACATACGTGGGAGCACAGGTGATCCCCAACACAGTTCAAGAATTTTTCGCAATTCTAATTTATTATAAGATCTTTTAAAGTTAACCATCATCATGAGTTTAGTTGGACCTCGTTTTATACCGGAAGACGTTGGAACAA
Source organism: Netelia virgata (assembly GCA_951802705.1). NCBI lineage: Eukaryota > Metazoa > Arthropoda > Insecta > Hymenoptera > Ichneumonidae > Netelia > Netelia virgata. Next base: position 34,801,503 of record OX637864.1, on the reverse strand, counting down.
AACCACAACTAAACAAATCTTTGAACGAGCAGTGATTTTCCAAGCTTGAGCATGAAATTATTTTCTAATAATTAATCAAAGATTTCTTCCAAATTAGGAGATAGGATCCAGGTAGCAGATTAGTAAATTAGGAGATTAGTAGAAACGCCCAAATAAAAATCTCGGGGTCCAACGAATAATAAAAAATCTATTTTGGATTTTCTTTCAAATGCTGTTTGTAGCATTTAGTCTCCGTATGTGGCGACAAATAATGCATTTCAGGATAACGAATGGATGAAAATCAGGAAAACATCAAACTGCCGCGCCAGTATACTGCTATAACAGTGGCATCACTGTGAAAAGTGGGTTGTTCAAGAATCAGTTGACGTTGAACACTGTCAAATCGGTGTCGTATATAATACCTAAAGATTTTCAACTGTAACAAACGACATGAAACGAACGAACAATACAATTACAAAAGTATCATCGTTGAATATATCATTTATATAATTCAATCCCTTTCACTTACAATTAGCTATGCTCGTTTCCTACCAGTGGTTAGCGCAACTGTAGCACAATGGTGCTAGAGTTACAGATCAAATCATTTCGTTTTTTGTTCCCTTATTGGCCATAAAATCGCCTTTGGCAAAATAAGCGATGATGCGGACTGCGGAGTGTCAACCTTTGATCCTAACTGACCACTTCGGCCGCGTCGTCTGCTTTTATATCGTTCATTGTTGTGACTGCGCATGCACGATTTGCCCCCACTCTTCTCTGTCCGCGCATGCACCGGCTCTCGTAAATAAGTATTCGATCTAACAGGAACTAGCTGCTTATCTGACTCTTATCTTTTTTCTTTGAGTGGAACTGTCTTAACGCACAATCAGCCAGAAAAACATTTGGTTAAAAGACGGTTGTACACGCCGTATGTTAGCTTTATGTACCTCTAAAATAAATTAGGCTTCTAGGGTCAATACTGTATGGCTCGGCACGTTGGTTTAAATTTACCGGTTTATTTATGGGTCGCTATCCTTTTAAATAAAATAATAATTTTTACTGTTTCCGCGTGCGGTACTTATCTTGTATCATTAACGCTGGGATCGCTGAGGACACAATCGAACCGAAGCTTTGGATGAACAATCTTGAAAAGACTGCGTCCTTTTCAAGCTGATTCCTTTTTTGACATCGGAAATCGATGGAGGGATAACAGACGGTCGAATAGAGCCGCCGCTCACGATGACCGTCTCGCGTTTATCTTTTGTCTCCCTTCGATGTGCTTCGGAGAACAATTTGACGTTGTTGTATTCTCCAATTGGAGATTTAAGGTGGCGGTGTGGTCGATATGTAATTAATCAATTATGTTAGCACACTTACACAGACACACGAAATAATATTCACGGATTCGGTGCGGTGGTTGATGCGCTTTCGCAATTTAATTAACGTCCATGTACACTTTTAAATGCGTGCAATCTCGCGTATTCGTCTCGATCGGCTGGGATCAGCCTGATCTAATCGATCGCTCTCCTCTTTTCGATGCAGGGAGGGGAGAAGCGACAATCGATCGCTAATCGAGTGACGATCGAATAACATGCTACCGTACGACGCACGAATATGGCGATTACAATATAATATATAAACTATTTACAACGGTCTCCTCGAGCGTAGATTTATCCACCTTCTGCTCGCGCACTCCCCCACCCCCTAGAAAATCTCAAAGCTTGTATTGTTAGGGGAACGCACGAATTATTTCACGCTCGCCAATCACTGCAGAATTATCTGAGATTGCCCACGTCCTGTGTCTCTAATTCTCGCGAAAGCTAGTGTAACTGTACCCGATAACGTGTCGAGCAGACATCGTGAAAAGTTGAGTGAAATAAGTGACTTAGCGCTCGCGTATGCGAATTTATTTTACGTGGAACATCTCTCGTTCGTGTCCGTAATCAAACTCTCGATTCCGTGCTATTTTCGAATTTACCGAAACGCTCTCGAATCGAAGCATGGGGCCGATCCTTGCTCAAGTACTTGCTGGCCTAATTGGTGATTATTATTGTTACGACACTTAATTAATAATGGTTAGCGTGCTCGTGCCGAACGAATCGATCCAACGACTTTATTTTATCATGTGTTACATCAGGGAATCTGCCGATGTTCAGCTCTGGCATGTTTTTTGGCTGGCCGTCGCCCGCTCTTCCGAAATTGCTCGGAACCTCCAGCGATCCCGATGATTACGACACAGACTTGAGATTAACGCCCGACGAGGGTTCCTGGGTTGTCAGCCTCATAAGTTTAGGTTGCATATTCGGGCCGATGCTTTCAAATCTGTTCGTCGATCGAATCGGTAGGAAATGGTCCCTGATTCTGGCCGTTGTCCCTATGTTACTAGCATGGGTCATTATCGGATTTGCGACAAGCGTCGAAGCTTTATACGTCGGTAGATTCATCGGTGGGATCGGTGTCGGCGGAGTTTACGGCGTGATACCGATGTATCAGGCCGAGATCGCCGAGGATAGGATACGGGGTGCTATCGGTACTTTCATGACCATCACGCTTAATGCTGGAATACTCATGTCCTTCTGCGTTGGACCCTGGGTCTCTCGTCAAGTTTTCTGTATCGTATGTGCGATTCCAGCCTTGTTGTTTATCGTTCTCTCCTTCTGGTTGCCCGAGAGTCCCTACTTCTTAATCATGAGAGGTGAGATTTGTTCCAATGATAATATATCATAAATTATATTAATAATGATAAGTAAATTTATTAGGTTTAGCGTCGCTGTTGTTGTTGGTACTGTTGGTTTTAGCTGTTATTTTCTTAATAGGTCATCGCGAAAAGGCTCTGGCTTCTTTGGTATGGTTGCGTCGGAAAACCGACGTTAGCGAAGAGCTTTCCTGTCTGGAGGTCAGTGTAATGGAAAAGGCGAAGAATAAAGATGGATTCGCCATAATGAAGCTTTTGCGCTCATCCAGTCATCGGAAAGGATTCCTAATCTCAGTTGGTCTCCTTAGCGCTCAGCAACTCTCCGGTGCCATAGCAATTCAGTCATACGCCAGTTTGATTTTCGAAAGTTCCGGTTTGACGGGCTGGAGCTCCATCTCCGTAATAATAATGGGTATCGTTAAACTGCTCGCCGGAATTGGCGCTATGTTCGTGGTCGACATAACCGGACGACGCCCGATTCTAATGTTCTCGGCGATTTTCGGATCGTTCTTTCTCATGTGCGAGGCTGTGTTCTTTCACGTTAAAGATCTCGGCTACGAGACGAGATGGTTCTCGTGGATTCCCTTGCTTGGTATAATCGGATTTGATCTGACCTATATACCGGGATTCGGGACTGTACCGTACATCATAGTCGGCGAGCTATTTCCTACTAGTGTCAAGGCTGTTGCGACTATGCTAATCTCGGCTTGGGGCTCGACGACCCAAGTCATAGTGGCCAAGATCTATGAAGTCATCGATACATCGATCGGTGTACATTGGGGATTTTACGGTTTTGCTGTTATTACCCTGACCAGCTGTTTCTTTGTATACTTCTGCGTGCCCGAGACCAAGAAGATGTCTCTCGACGACATTCAACATAATCTAAAGGCACAAGGCTCTCACAATTCCAGGACGCGGCTCGATCAGGTCTCATAAAGTTCTCAAACTAACGAACGATGATTAAATTCGTTAACACTCGTCGTGAACATAATTCATCCCTTGTTTGATCATTGATTATACATACCATACTCATTTAATATCATAATCGTAGGAACTTGAAGCGTGTACAGAACGATAATAAGTTGAATCGGAACCTTAAATAAATTTGTCCTTCGGTAATATCAACCTTTCTTAAATATCCTCCAACTCGGGCCGTCCGCACGATAACGATACACGTTGGAGCGATACGAGGCGAATATTAAACTCAGCAATTGCTATAATTATAGTCGTTAAGGAAACGACGCAGTTACACAACTCTTTACGAAACGGTCAGTTAAGGTAGGCTCTCGACAGACTCAAATGCGCCATAACGAAAATAACAGTTCCTCGTAGTCGAAAAGTAAGAGAAAGCACGTGTCGTTTTTTTACAACTAATCTGCAAAAACAGGAAATGCGATACACCTGATCGAATTTCCATCGGTAATATAATTGAAAAGCATTTAAAATGAATGCTGGTATCGCCGCTCAATGTTTCGCGTGCATCTCAGGTATTTACCTCATTAGTTTCTAAATGTGTAGATATACAATAAAAATAATAATACATAATAGACATAGTGTACAAAATTTAAAAAACATTCTCGACATACGTGTCAGTATCGAGAAAGAAAAGATGGAAAGTTTGTTTCTTTGTAAATGAGCCAAAACGGAAAAAGTGATTTTCGATAAATATAAAGTTTTATATAAATTATGTAGCCAATTTGGCGGGATTCGTGGCTGGTACGATATTGGGATGGTCGACGTCGGTGATACCGATCCTGCAGCATCCAGGTCCATTGGGCAAAGCAATGAGCAGCGATCAGATCGGATGGATCGTGAGCATCCTCGGATTAGGTGCGATAATCGGACCGATCACAACGTGTCTGTTGATCGATAGAATCGGTAGAAAATCAACCCTCATCGTGAGCACCATCCCGATGATCCTCTCGTACGTGATAATGGCGATCCGAGCAGACTACCCCTTTCTTTTGATCGGAAGAAGTCTCGCCGGTAGTGGTGTAGCCATATTCATGTCCACGGGCCCGCTGTACATCGGCGAAGTGGCGGAGAACAAAGTTCGCGGTGCCATGGGTGTCTTGTCGGGCATAAGTATGAGCCTTGGATCACTGTTCGTTTACGTCCTTGGTCCATACGTGACCGTGAACGGGCTCAACATGGTGTGCGGTGCGGTTGCCATGGGCCTCGCGTTCTTCTTAATTTTCATCCCGGAGTCACCCTATTACTACTTGATGAAGGGTGAGTACATGATAAACAAGAAATTGAAAATTTTGAAAAAAGAAATGGAAGAAAAAGGAATTGTTCGCCCGATTTTGTCCGCTCGTTCGGTAATTCAGGGGATACCGAAAAAGCACGATCGTCACTGATCTGGCTGAGAAGAAACGACAATGTCAAAACCGAGCTGAAAGCGATCAAGGCTTACGTAGAAAAGAAAAAAATGCAAACGTCGAGCGCGTTCGATCTTTTGACGAAGAGCGGCAATCGAAGGGCGATGACGATAATCGTGATTCTTCAGCTGATGCAGCCCTTCAGCGGCTCGCTGGCCATATCGACGTATGCTTACGATATATTCCAGGATTCCGGTTACGATATTTCCCCTTATACTTTAGTCATAATAATGGGGGTTGTGACGTTGATCGCGAGTTTTGGGGGTGTCTTTTCGGTCGATGCACTTGGTCGCAGACCGGTACTACTTTTTGGTACCACTACAATGTTCCTCTGTCTACTCGTATTGGGAAGTTTCTACACCCTTCAGGCCCAAAATTACGATGTTTCCGGTATAACATGGATGCCCTTTACGGCCGTTATGGGTTACATGGTGAGTGACGCGTTGGGCCTTCATAGTCTCCCGTTTGTTCTTCTGTCCGAATATTTTTCAACCAGCGTCAAAGCCAAAGCGTCTATGATCTTCACGATATTGTTGTTTGTGGGTGCCACTGTCTCCTTAAAAATGTTCCAGTCGTTCTACGATAGCCTTGGCCTCGGTACGACATTTTTCATATGCTCCACTGTCTTATTTAGCAGTGCGCTCGTCTTATTTTTCATTATGCCCGAAACTAAGGGATGTTCCCTTCAAAAAATCGAGAGTATGCACAGTGGAGAATCTCTCAATCAAATGGATATTAGTAATACCATCAGTGTGGAGATCTGATCGTAGATCGAATCAATGATCGCCTTTAATTTATACTTATCATATCGCGACGTTCGATGTAATCCAAGACAGCTACACTACACGAGACATCATCATAAATGCTCTGTCAAGATTCAAACCTCTTATTGACATTCGTCGCAATGATAAATCAATTTCCAGCAATCGGACATGCTCTTGGAGATTAGATATGTATTGCAACATTTGGTCTTGGTTCTGTATAAGATTATTATATCTTTTTAAAATCTGCGCATTATATTATTATCTTTGGTTTTAGACTTGTCTATTCTGTACCAATGATTCAGCAAAATGAAATAAAAAATTTAAGAAAGGATAGATGGATGATTTTTATTACGTAGCAATAATAGTCTTTCGTCATATCCTGCAATGTCATTTCGGTGAGTTAACTGAGCAATAAGGTCGGGTATCGCCATTCCGAAATGTTACAATGTACTGTGAGACCTTGAATATTATCGTGTCTGCCCCCAGATAATCGTTACGATTAAAAATAATAATAACCAGCACCTACGCACAGTATGAGAAGCACGATGGTCCTCATGCTTGAATACGTATTTTATAATCGAAGCGATTTTATCGAAGGCCGCGCGAAGGCCGAGTCTATAAAAAAATGTCTATAAAAAAATACTTCAAAAATAATCTCCAAATTTAAGAAATGATTTAGGCCACATTTGGAGCACGAAACAATAACATTAACGAAACAATGCTGGCTAAGCTGCTCCACTTGTAACACTCATAAAAGAACCGGCAAGGCCATCTGAATTTAATTAGCGAAACTGCACGCACGATTCAAGGGATTCGCATAACGAATACGGTCGACATGTTTTGTTTAAGCGCGAATAAATCATTTTTCTTGTTTAACTTCCGAGTATCATTTTGATCCAACCCTTTGCTAAAATATCCCAATTAATAAAGTACAGCGCTATAATCGAGCGACACAACACGTACCTAAGTGGAAGAGAAAAATTATGTCTCGCAAAAATTTGTACAATTGATGACAACATTAATTATTATATCCCTGAAGTTTAATTAAATAATAATAACCTAATATTGTTCTAGAATAGAGAATTAAATATATCTCAAGTAAATTATAAGTGAAAATAGAAAGCTCTGAAAAAACGGAGCGATAAGCCATGCAATATGTAAAACAAAGCTTATGTATATACGTATTTATAAACCTATATAAATATTTTAGAGGGACCATAATTTATTTCTGCTTAGAAAATTCTAAGCAAGCGAGAGATAGCTACGTACGAGTACAACATAATTTTATACTCGATACATTGCTCCTTATCGCAATTACGTGTAGTCTCACAATCAGAGACATACAGGGTGTCCCATTTTAATGTATCGATGCAAATAACCCGGGATGAACTGAGGTCGTACGCAACAAAAAAAGTTTCTCGTAAAAGTTTTATGATTTCGAGAGGAGTAAACGATGATCATATGGAGATGTTTTTCGTCGACGTGTCAAGTTCGTGTGAAGGTCACCACCGATTTATTAAATGGGAACTTACGATTTTTTCCTCGGTCACATTTTATGCGAGATCAAGATCAATACAATGAAAACATTTTTTCGTATGACCTCATTTTCTCAACTCATATCCTGCGATAAATTAAAATGGAATACTCTGTGTCGGTAATACACCCCCACACCACTTCTAATTCTCAATGATAATGAAAGTTCTTCATAGTTGTCCACCGAGATTACAATCCACTATCAACGGATATTGGATTATAATCTTAAGTACAGCGAGAAAAAAAATAACTTCTAGTCACTACAACCCTTGGCAACCCTGAGCTAATCGAGCGTAAAAAATAACAATAATACCATCGTATGCATTGGACAGAACTGAGCTCGAGAGGCACCTTTACGCCACATCGCCTGGTACGAAAGTAATATGTTGTATAGTGTCGAAATTATGGACTTGTTTCGATTTTAATTGTGTTGAGTTGCTTTGATTTCACTATTACACCTCTTCGTGGCTAAGTTAACCTACATATTAGAAAGATAATCATAAAATAAGATTACTCTGAAACACAAGTAACGCAAAATGAAAAGATGTCAAAATCGTTCAATGAAATCCCCACGCTACGTCCGTCGCTCCTCCTCAGCGAGAAACAACGCACGGTAATATAACGTTGATGCGAGAGAGATCACACGATTGCTTCGCTTATGTTAGAAAACGGAGCCAACACTGCAACACACTCGGCTGTGTGTGAGTTTACGTGTAAACGCAATGCTAGCGACACCTTATGGTCGGAAGAACAGTTCGTCCGAGTCCCCCACCTGTTCGGGCTTCACGAAAGCTATGGAGATTGTGCTTCTATGGGTCTCTATTTTCGTTGCCTAGAATAACATAAACATGCACGACCCCTGCAGGACCGCGGGAACATTCGGTGAAAAGCTTTTACGATAACTTTCCGCTGATTTTACGAGTTTCATCACCGGTGTCGGGACTCACGGTAACGTATATGCCGTTGCACGTTTCTAGCATATAGTATAAAACGGCCGAGCCCACATTGTCATTAATACTAGAGCTGTTTCGTGGATACAACTAACAATAAGAGTTAAAGTGCGCTCGGTCTCATGAAAGAGATTGTTTTGGCATCATGAACTTTCGATGAAAGAAGCCCCCTTGAAAGTTGATAATACTGATGCCAAGCGAAATATGGCATGCAAGATGCAAACTACACATATACATATTATCGACTGGCTGATTTTATTTAAAGGCTAAAACGTGGACGTCTACGATAGATAAACTTGTTTATAAGCAAGCTTGTACATCTCATGAAATAGTGTACCGGTTGAATTCAACGTATTATTCTCTCTCTCTCTCTCTCTCTCTCTCTCTCTGCCCTCACCGGTATTAACTTATTGGAACAGCCAGCTGTTCCTTCGGTGCTTCATCGAGGAAATTGCTGGGTTTAATGAAATTACGTATTACTTTACAGCATAGCCGCAGCACAGGATGATCAAAGGATGCCGTAGTTGGTCTAACAAGTTGTTTGAACGTATAATGTACGTAATGCAACGTACAGTATAGATGAGAGCAAAATATTGTAAACTGGCTTTTTTTAAGTATCAATAAATCGTTAGAATAATGTTCACTCATTAAAGTCCAAATAAACTGAAGAAACCCTGCCCACCGGCCCGCGCCGCTTTCGTTGTTTTCAATCTCAAAAATTTCACTATCATTTCCGGTCACTAGACAAGAGATGCTGTTCGCCTCGATGAAATCTCACTAAATGTGAACAAATTTCCGTGCTCATGCGACAAAATGCGCAAAGTTTTCGGCCGCGTATAGTCCTATCGGTTATTAAAGTTCTTTAGGATTTGTCATTTAACATGGAATTCCCTCCATTATGTACATTACATTCCACGGTGGCAAAGATTAATCGCCTATTAGGCAAAAAAGGATGGAAGTCAGTTTGCCATGTCGAATGGTGCAGCAGTGACAGCTCGGAAAAAGAGAAAGTCGGCACGTGCGCCCCAGTCTATATCTCGCATAACAACAAATGAGACAGACTAACAATAAGTCGTGTGCGATCGTGCGTAATTAGTGACAGCAGAGACGGAGCTAGACTACGGAGTTCTGTGCGGTGTACGGTGTATCAAGTGTATCGAAACGTGTGGCTATGGCCTGACCATGAACGTATAAATATATGGACGAAGCCTTTCTCCGCAGTGGTGAAGTCTCAACGGCGAGGAGAATGAAAGCCTGCTGTAACGGATATATCTATTATATATATATATATCGACGTCTGAATTCGTCGATATCGATTATATATATGCCCTGTGGCTTCACTCCCCGCATCGATAAAGGCACTTTAGGCTCCGTCCAGATATTTTGTACATGCATGGGCCTGGCGCATCCTTGCAGCGATGTCAGCGACACCGACGACTGGGGTACCAACTAGGTACATACCCCATTTTTCGAACTTTATGCGGAGCATAGATATATTCCTTCTAGATATGTTTTATTCATTACTACTATGCGTGATTGGGTCCCGCGTCTTAGCGGTATATCATGCTCATCCAAGAGCTAGTAATTTCGTCATATTCTTTATAGTACAAGGTGGTTAGACCTAAAAGTGACAAAATGGATAGACAAGCCAAACTTTTAAGGACAAGTAGAGGGTCATTAGAGATGCCTAAATTGATCGGAATCCAACAAAATTTCCTTGTGCTTTCTCGGCCATGTTGAAAAACAGATAATCGTCGATATCTCGGCTCCTACTGGTTGGATTTTGTTTTTTTTTTCTTTAGTTTTGCAGACAAAAATATTGACTACGGCTTTTGTTTGAAGAATTTTTCGATAACTGTGTGTGAAAAAAAGTTACGATAAAAGAAGTGCGACCAATTAATATTTAGAATTGTTTATTGTCAATTATAGCCCCCCTTTTCGATATTATCAAATTTTGTTTAAATAAAACTTTTAGAGGACTTAATTCACAACAATTTTTTTATGACTGATTTTACGATAACTCGAATATTACCCGAGACAGAAACCGTCAAAGTTGTCTTTGTTCATTATAATTGTAAGCAATCCAAATGTAATTGGCATCCAACAATGCAGGATAACCTAAAAATATTATAATTTGATTATTATTAACATAAATTTTTAATTAATTATGTAATTATATATATTATAAAAATAATATAAATATTATTATTATTATTATTGTTATAATAAATTATTAATTAATTATTACTATTATTAAAGAATTATAATAACGGATCATACGTAGGAAGCTTTATTTTAATAATGCATAATGTTTTGTTATAATTTTTTAATAATAAAATAATTATTTTTAGTAAGCCTTCAACGTGATACACTGTATGACGCTTTTTCTGCCCCATTCATATAGGAGTTTTGACATTTCTTTCCTCTAGTCTCCCTTGAAATTTTGTTGGATTGCGGTGGATTTAGGCATCTCGAATGACCCTTTACTTGCCCTAACAAATTTGGCTTGTCCATCCGTTTTGTAGATATTTGCCACTTTTTTATCTAACTATCTTGTACTATTATCGGTATCGAATATTCGTACCGGATATTTGTTTACAACAGATCTTCCCCTTATCCCTGGGTCACAGAATCCGAAAAATATAAAATTGTCATAGATCATAGACAGAGTCATAAATCGTTGAACGTGATGTAAGAAATGGCGGGGAGAGCGCTCTATCGGCTTATAAACTAGTTTCCTGCTTTTGTCCATCGACGATTATCTAGCCAACTTCACGGAGAGACCCTCGACCGCGACGTGAGCAATGACCGAGAGAGGGCTACACCAACCGCGAACTACAATTTCCTGCTTCTTTTAATCGCGATACACATCCGGTATGTTTCTATCTTTCACACTGCTGTATATAATTTTATAAATTTTACGAAAATAATAGAAAAAGTGTTAAAATATAAGATTATTCGACTAAAGGGTATTCTGCAGTCCATTATCGATATAGAGTCTTATATGGATTTCGTGTAAAATATCGTGATTTTCCTGGATTACGAGGTGGACGGTGCCCGTGGGGATTGTCCATAGTGAATAATAACAAAGTCATATTTTGTGTTAGAACAAAGTTTCAACGTTTTAAAAACACTCGTGTTCCATTAGAATGTTTATCTTGTCGGAAAAATGACCTATCGATTTTCTAAATATTTTGACAATACTCGATCCGGTTTATAACCTCACGATATTAGTACATAACCTATAAGATTCGATGTTCGGACTGCTGACCTGTGTATAAAGACGCGAACGACCAATTATACATTGTGCTTTGTGATTAAAGGAATGGCAGATTCGGCCGCAGCGACTAAAGCCAAGCCTACTAAGGCGGTAAAGAAGCCGAAGGAAAAGCCATCGGAACCGATTCCTCTCAAGAAGAGACCCTTCAAAAGACATGGCCGTCTATATGCCAAGGCTATCTTTACCGGATACAAGCGTGGTCTTCGAAACCAACACGAGCATACTGCTCTCCTAAAGATCGAAGGCACTAGGACGAAGAACGATTCCGATTTTTATATTGGCAAACGTTGCGTTTATGTATACAAGGTAATACTCATGCCATTCATGTACCATGGAAAAGGACATTGAAAAATTGCGATGTGGCATTCTTAAAATAATTTGGATTTATTAACATTTATAGGCAAAGAACAAGACCCCTATTCCCGGCAAAACGACAAAGAAGACCAAAGTCAGGGCAATCTGGGGTAAAGTAACTCGTCCACATGGTACCAGTGGTTCGGTACGTGCCAAGTTCAAGAGGAATCTGCCAGCCAAGGCTATGGGCCACAGAATAAGAGTGGTGAGTTAATTTTAAAAATACTTAACATTTTCTTAACTCAATGCACTGGTTCAACTTTGCCAATTTAACGATTGGACGAATAATTTGTGTTACAGATGCTCTACCCCAGCCGTGTTTAATCACACTATCGTGTATTCTATAAAAAAAAAAATAAATACCATTTAGGTAAAAGTTTTCCAATTGTTTATTCTCCAATCCACTACTTCCATTCCTCAAAAACGAATAATTACAATTACACGATATTTATGTGACAAAAAATGAATCAACACTCTAGACATAATAGAACAATTGCTTTTGTCTCTCTATATATATATATTCACTGTATCAGGAAAACTTTATGCAAAGATGATTTAGAATCGTATACAATTAAATGAGAAAGTAACTAAACTACAGTAGTTAGTATTGATGTAGTACGCCCATATTCTCTATAAAGAATATATATACATGTATATATAAATGGGAGTATACATATATAGATTATGAGACGGAGCGAAGGAAGCCATTTTCTTTACACACACATACCACGGCACGCAACGACTAACTTACGTATAGGAAGTACACATGTACCCCAAAAAGAAACAGCGGCGCGTCATTTTTCTGTCACAGATAGGATGCTGATTCGACGGTTTTTTGCCGTAAAACGAATAATTAATTCTATTATTAACTTACGCGAAACAGCTATATTGTAAACAGTGTATAGAGTAAAAAAACACAAGTTATGACCTGCTAAACAAAGTCGTGTCCAGAAAAGGAGATTAACTTTTTATCGATATCAAAATGATGTTTTGCTGTTTAAGAAACTGTTTTGACGGCCTAGGATTTGCCACAACTCAAGTACCACAAAAAGTCGCAAATCCCATCGCTCTCGACACTACACACATGGGTAATGGATCGAGCATACTTCTACGTCAAATATTATTAATGTGCGGTTCGAGTTGCAAATAATCTTCTCTTAATCCACTCGGTTCTTCGTCTCCGTTATTCGTCATCAGGTCATGAGGTAGTGATTGTTATGAACGGGCTGAGAGTTTGCGGTCAAGGTGGTGCATTGACGAACGTACCTCTAGCTCAGAGCAAGAGCTATTTTGAAGTGAAAATTCGACAGGATGGTATTTGGGGGGTCGGTCTCGCGACTCGTTTGACCGATCTAAACCGTGCTATCGGTGGCAACGACGCAGAAAGTTGGGCTCTCAATTCCGACGGTATAGTACGACATAATGGACAAGAACTTCATAAACTTCAGACTCAATGCCAGGAAGGTGACATTATCGTGAGTAAACCACTATTGCTCTGATACTTTTACTGTCCGTTGTTTAACTGTAGCGAAACCTCAAAAATTTGTATTCGCAGGGTGTTTCTTATGATCACATTGAGCTTAATTTCTATGTTAATGGAAAGTCATTGGAGGCGCCATTGATGGGCATTAAAGGCACGACATATCCGGTACTGTATGGTACGTATAACACTCGGCCAGCCGAGCTAAGTCGACTTGTCGAAGGAACTGATTTCTCCTAACTCAACTTATATGTCAAACTATCGTTAACCTTAAATAATCCATAAAATTTCGATACCACTTTGATATATCTGCTTTGGTATAGAAAGAACGAATTTAAGTGATAACATACCGCACTATTGCTTATTTCCAGTGGACGATGGAGCTATACTTGACTTAATTTTACAAGACTTCACTCATCCACCACCGATGGGTTTTGAGAAGATAATGGTCGAACAGTCTTTGCTGTAACGAGATTAAGTAATTACCTCCACAATCGTTTCGAGTATTATTACGATGTGTGCATTTAAAAACTCTGATCCGACTTCTGTTTGTGTCTATAAAATGGAGTTATTCTACAATAACAATGCACCGATGCACATTGGTGATCATTCTGTGAAATATTATGTTAACCTCAACGGAAACCATTGTAAAATAACAAATTACTAACATAGAGATATTTAATTAGCCGTTGAAAATAAACATTTACAGTACACGTCACATATATTTCACTCTACCAAATAAATACGCATTACGACCGCATTCTCGCATTATTGTGACCCATGCCAATGATGTGATGACCTTCAGAGAAAAAAAAAAGAATATGTATCGAGAATTCTCAGGATTTATTAAAAGGTTTACACAATTATTATCATTATTATGAAGAATCAGTAAAATTCTGCTTCCTGCATTTATATTACAATAACTATATTTTTGTCTTACATCTATTTATATATATATGTAGGCGGAATATTCTAATGTCAGTGGGTACGTGTGCTATGTATGTACCACCAATTCATTGGTGATTTACATATAAATATGCATTTTATATATTTATTTATTTCGTATTTATGATTCAATGATACTTAATGAGCTAATGGTATAGTATATACACTGGCTTAAGCAAGGTACCGAAGGCATTAGGCCAATCGTTTGCTTAATTAACTATTAGGCTAGCGTCATGGCTTGTTCGTTGAGAAATCTCTTTTATTTTTGTGTGACTCGTTCTCGTAATAAAATTCGTCTGTGGGATATTAAAGCTAATTTATCATCGGTTCCGATATGCGGCATATATCGTCGACCCGGCCGCACCTTCAATTAATCAACTGTACAATCAACAGTTATCCAAATAATCAACAACACTTTTATAATATATATATATATATATATATATATATATATATATATATATATATATATATATTTAAAAAAGAATGGTATGCTAAACATTGAGACTCGTTGAATTATTCACTCCCTTGTATGCCCCCAAATTTGTTTCGTACTAGAAGGTACGAAGAGGGTTGAGTCGCTTTTACTCGACTGGTGTTATAATCGTGTACAAAAATGAGCTGCTACGGACTCTACGTATTCGTTAAAATTAAGAGTTGCAATGAAAAAATGTTAACGTGTGAACGGACGTTATTATTCGGGGAGCGTACCTATCGTTGGGCTTTCTCAATGACGGTACACAATCAAGACACAACTAAGTGACTTCAAGTTATTATATGACAGAGCATATATGAAAAAAGAAATAAGTTGAAGAATTAAAAATAAATCGTAATATGCATTTTGCACTAGTTCGAACTATGCGTTGATACGTAACAAAACTACTTATACTATTACGCCCGCGCCAGTATAAAACTCGATTATAGCATGAGCCCGATTCCACTGTATACACATGCCTGAGACCGCATTTTGAAAATCATATCTATCGATATTCGAGCCTTTTCCGCACAATTTGATTCCAAACTGAGCGATTAACTTGTAAAAAAAAACGTTCGTCATGATTGTTTGTGCTGCAAGCTGTACATGGGTGCTTGCCCGAAACGTATGTGTATCTTTGGTCCTTAAAATTATTATTATTAATTTTGTTACGCACTACGGACTACCACTCACTCGGCATTGTCGCCACACGCCCCAGGATGGTTCTTCAAATAAATAGAATGGCATACATTATGAATTTTGGTTTTGTCGTGAGATTTAATGGGGCGCATGTGCGTATAATGTAAAATAAGGATAAATGAATTCGAAGAACCATCCACCGTCCGACTGGGCCATTGTTTAATACATCTTTTCAGTTTCGCATTATATTACATTATATTTCATGACTGGATGATATGAGATAATTATTGTGGTAACCCATCGTCGAGTTTCTTATTGCACTTGACATATTCATATTGTTCAATACTAATGATTAATGATTTTCAATCGAACGAGAGGGCTTTTTACTATTCAATCTTTCATTTCCCCTTCGCTTCGATTTGCCCCTCGATTATCCGATCGATTTAACGATAACATTAGCGAATGCGATAAACAAAAAAACTATCATACATTTTAATAATAGCGAAACAAAATTTATCATTGTTTGCGTGTGTTTGTGTGCGTGTATGTATGCATGTGTCGGTGTCTTACGTGCACCTGCCGAGGACGTTAAATTACTATCACCGTTAATTTCACCAAGTAGTACTTCAATAATCATAAAATATAATTTCTCATTGAATTCAATGATTTCATACAATTTGGTTTTGCTTACGTTCGTTTAGCTTATACGTACAAAAGATCCGTCGCACATCCGATGTCCCGAAACAAAGGAACCGAGATCACGCGAATGGCCAATGCCAATGATGGTAAGACAAGTCAAGATTCATTTTACATTATTAGGGACGTTTATCCAATATACGAGCAATCGCGTACCAGGGGCGATTTGCCCGAGCACTTTACTAGTTACATAAACTACCGTACGCGAACCCCGCTCTTCCGTTAAATCTAACACGACCTTGTAGAAGAATCTTGAAAAATTCATTCAATGAAAAATATACACTCTCGAATATTATTTACAAAATGATTCAATGAGAATTCAGGTTTGGAGAAACGTTTGCGCAAAGTATGCACGTGAAATATTAGTAGGATCGCCGTGACTTTTATCATACGAGACTACTTTCTGGCATCGGTGGATGATTTACTTGTTCTCTTCATTTTTGTACGAATATAAAATCCTCGGAGGCATGTTCTTTTTCTTTGCCACGACTACTTTGAAACTTGTTGATAAAGATACCATCTATAGCTGTCCATGTTTAAAAGTACTCTCAAAGAATCCATTTTAATAAAAGCTGCCAGTCAACGGCCTCACGACACGAATAAATATATATTATTATCGGTTTTCTCTCACAAAAATCGTGGCAATTCAAAAAAACGTAAATTAACCGAGCTCAAAACTTTGCTTCATTCAATCGTTCTACCAATTTCTCATCGTATTATTTTCTCAAGCATTGAAATATCAACACAATTTTGAAGAAAAAATATACATATATCAGCGTACAACGACGTATAATTGATGTAGAGAGTATTGGCAGTTTAAACACGCTTATCCGCCGCTATAGACTTAAAGCTACAGAGATCGATATGAGATATAACCGTTCCATTAAATAGCTCTCGGATAAAGATATGTGATGTTGAACGATCTAATGGGCAGTAACTTTTGAATCATTTGCGAGTTGGTTGCGTCACGGCGCGTTATGGCTTTCATTGAGGCTTATAGAGATTCACTCCTCCTTTCCTTTTTTGCTTCGTTTTTTAAGTACAGATCGATTAGATAAAAGGCAATAATCCGCGAGGACTTGCTAGAAACCCATTCATCATGAATACTCGTGTGCTTGTGTGTTGTGTCTGACCAATGAACCGTTTGTGAACGTTTTCCCACCATAGGTTCTGTCTGTGATAACAAAGGTCGAGAGTGTCGCGAATACATCGGAAACGCGATAAACCGAGCTAGTTAGCTGTTGAGAACACTAGAACCCCAGTTTCGGTTGGACTGTCTGCACATGTGTCTGTGTGTATGACTTTTTTTTAATACGAGCTAACGTTAAGATTACGACATCTGTTATTAAAAACAAAGATATGTAAGCAATATACGTTTACGGAAGAACCTTTCCAAAGTACCTTTAAAGATCTCACGACCGTTATAAAATAAAAGTATAACGGCGATTGTGTATATATATATATATGTGTGTAGTACTTTCACACCGAATAACTTGCATGGCTGGTGTTAATAAGAGTGCCGAGGATCCAACGTCTCGGGTAGTCTCTTTGGTTTTCTATTCGAGCGGCGACAAATATCCAGCTAATAGAGCTTTTGGTTATGGTACCCATCTGAGCAGGGGACTGCGGGTGGGAATTGGGGTAGGTGCAGTTCCCTGAGATGCGATTAATATTTCTGTACAATGTACGTAAAGTACTCTGCTGTTCAAACTTCCTTCCCATACCCGCTTTTGTACGAAATAAACAGCAGTTGGTAGAAGGCCGGCTACTCATTGTCCGTCGTATCCTCGATCACGGAATCCCAATTGAATTCCGTTGCGCTCTGGCGCGATGGCAACTCACCGAGATGCTGAAAGCGCTGAACGAAATGAGGATCACGATCTCTCAATCGTCGAAATCTTTGAAAAACAAGATTTTTTGCAAAATCGTAGAGCTCCAAATCGAGCCTATTGAGCCGTCGAATTTGTTCCAATTGCTCCGTACTCAATGTCGCCATTGTCGCGGCACTCTGCGTTGCGTTGTGCTGCTCGAAACCTACAGCGAAGCGCATACCGAACGTTTCCTCGAAAGAATACTGTCCCACCTGGTAATACAAGAAATCAACCCACTCATTGGTATCTTTCGATAGCGTGGTTATCTCGTCGTGAAACCATAACCACGGCATATAGCGATATTTCTACATGAAATATAAAAAAAACGAATAACATAATAGTGTAAGTGACGATTGATTCTGATAATTTTTTGCTCGATTGAATATGATGAATCTGTTGATACGAGCGATCAGCCAACTGATAAGCTACAAGGACAAAGTGTACGCGCGTGTGCATTCGAGTACTACGCATCACAACTTTTCCCGACCTCGAATCTTGCGTATTGAACAGTATATGTAAATGTATATAATACAATATATGCGAATGAAGCACCATATGGATCTCTGTTGGGTAAACAATGAAAACTATGGTAGGGAGTCGAATGAAAAAGGGAAGAGCTCGACTGTAGTGACGGCGGACTTTCATAAATATTTATGTTAGGATTTGGTATTCTTGGACATGTCTCAAGATATATAAAACGCTCCTTTTCGTTTATGCATCAAAGTGATAGTAGAAGTATGAGTATGAGTGAAACAAGCTGACATTTTTTCTTAATCTTTCCGCTTGCACAAAATTAAATTCTATGTATGCTCAATAAATGTATTGATCAATTATATATCAATTAGAATTGCCGCTATGCATAACAAAAATACAGGACAAACAATTTTTTTCAGCTGTTCCTGCAGTTTTTGCCTTAAATGGTGACAACATGATAAAAGACAAGCCTAAAAATGTGATAACGTTTAAAATCACTTACTTTTTGATATTCCGTGAGCATGAAGAATGGCATGAACTGCAAATTGTTTTTGGCACTGGCCAACATCAGATGATCTCTGTCCGAACTTGTCAGAGATGAGTTGTAACAGCCAATGAGCGATAGATCTGCCAGCATTCTCGTTTGACGATTACTGGCGAGATTGTAGGGACAAGCCATAAACTGCACAAAATTGAATGAATGTATGAAAGTATTGAAGCGCAATTATATACGATATAAATAGAATAACGATTTATATTCGTAAATACCTCCTCGAGAGTAACACCTTTCCAATTAGGGCTGGAATAGCACTGGGGAATCGTAGCTTGGGTTCCTCCGCACCAGTGCCTGGCTCCTCGCCACGTGGCACCCCGCTGAACGTGTCTGAACTCGGATAAATATCGAGCCACCGGATCCCTTATGATAGTTACGTAAAAATATCTCCTTTTTACACCCTCACCCTCGATTTTGTTTAATTCGGAATCGACACAACTGGTCAGTTCGGTCCAGTCGGCGTGCAGACCGCATTTCCATCCTGTAGAGTATCGCGAGAACAACCAGTTTTCGTTACGATTGGGTCGAAAACAAAAGCAACGCTTGCGTTTCCGTTGACACGAGCATGGTCTTTGCAGGTCCAAGTCGCGAACCAAGTGCTTTCCGAACAAAGTTCCTCCTGTAATCATACATAAGTAAATATATAGATATTAGTTGTAATTTTTTTAGGGTGACCATGGGGAAAAACAACTTTTTACAACATATGGCATAGACATTTGAATTTCAAATTTTATTGTGTTTACTTGGAAACGTTTGATTGGTGAACAATTGTTTAGAAAATTGCAATTGCCCTTTCATTGATTTGACGTACACACCTTTAACTGTTTGGGTCCCGAGGGCATTAAAAAAACATTGGTGAATAATCCCAAACAGCATATAATGCATATCGTAAGTGCATAAACCATTTATATTTTCTGAAATTTTTAGACTCGAAATTGAAACAGCTCGTCGACCTGCTTCACATCTAAATGGTCAAGGTAGGAGTATGATACTTGTGAATAAAATGTCAGTCTATTTATAACTGTCTATTTTCATAACAGAACAAAATTAATTTATAATCTATAGAAATACCAATAGCCTCGAATTAGCCGTTCGACAAATCGTTTCCCTTACAAAATCGTTTGTCCCGATTTTTGCAAATGTTAAGAACATAGGAGCATAGTTCGCTTTTTTGACATTGTATGGGGTACATTTTTT
This sequence comes from Netelia virgata, assembly GCA_951802705.1. Classification (NCBI taxonomy): domain Eukaryota; kingdom Metazoa; phylum Arthropoda; class Insecta; order Hymenoptera; family Ichneumonidae; genus Netelia; species Netelia virgata. Next base: position 34,781,240 of record OX637864.1, on the reverse strand, counting down.
TAAGGTTATATTTATAAGTCATCGATCGCTTTGAATTTTATCATCGTATCGAGTGAATAGCTTATAATTCATATATAAACTCTGCATGTTGAAAATATTCAAAGGTAAAGTACTGTGAGAGTCGCTTTCCCTATAAATACCCACAATGCTAATTCAGCACGATTGACAATTACATAACTGTGAAACTTTATGGTAAAGTTATTTTTAACTTTAGGGAGATAATTTGGCAATATTAATCATTGATGGCTGAAAATTTACCAGCAGGTCTTCTCATACCTGTCTCTTCCAAAACTTACGCCTTGACAGTTTGACAATGGATGGTTGGATAACAAAACAAGTTCAAAAACAACACCATACAATGCTTTTGATGGGAATTGTAGATACATGTTTTGCACGCAATATACACTTGCATATATGGGAAATCTTTGAGACTATGGCGAACGAGATAAGCATGTGAATGGGTAAAGAAGTAAAAGAACATCTTGTCATTTGTTTATCCGAGAGAATCAGGTATGGAGAAGGACAAAGTGATAACAAGGACACATTTACCAGTTTTCTGAATGTGGAGGAAAACCATAACGTCGTGAGCATTGATGTCGAACTGAAAGGTATCATTGGCAAATACGTCATCGTAGCCAAGACTTCCTTGTATACTTTGTAGCTTGAAGGGAGGACGAACGGGCAGCAGAGAATTTTTGTCGAGTTCGAGCGATCCTGATGTAAGGGCCGACGAGCCGGTACCTATTGCTAGGCCCTCGGAGACTCTGGCGGACTCTTTAAGATCACGATTCGTGAGGGCGCACACATGATCCGGACAAAAGTAACCGAGATATACGATACCAGTGAGCGCGAGTACGACACAAATGCCAACTACACCGCGTAACCGAGTCCTTCGTGATCGGGTCTCCATATTAGCAGACCTGTCACACGTACACGTAGTACTGTCCGGCGGCAATAAAACCACCAGCTCGTTAGGTCCGTTCCCGTTGGCGCGTCTACCCATTTCTATCCATGTTTTTTCTTCACCAACCGCACCAAACACTCCGAACCCCACTTGGTTTAAGGTTTAACGACCTTATCAAAACAACACGCCGCGCTAATATCTGCCATGTTGATTTTTATCCCTCCCACTCTCTTCTTCTTCGCGACTCGTCTCTCGATTGAAAATAAATGCATAAGCTCCGTGCTGCTATACGTACGTGTGTACCATCCGTACTATCGTGGCGCAAAAGATGACCGAGTCATTTAACTCTCACCGCACAGATCTGCCATCTTGGTAACAGTCTATTTTCCAGGGCAAACTACGAACGTTTAGTGCGAGATCTTTCGGTCGGTACAAAAGTATGTGCCCTCATGAGCGATTGTAATCTATTATTAGAATATCACGTGAACAGGTATAGCATTGGTAATTATTTATAATGAATATAGGTACGACAAATACATGTAAGTACAAATATAGATAAAGAACATGAATATTCACTGATAGAATTCTCCGCTACAAAAAACATAGGAGTGGTGCCATCTCCACGGCAAAGGAAGAACTTATTGGTCGATTAGTTTCTTATGTTTTTCACGTGTACTATTTTTCGTAGGGAATTCCAGGAGTGCAGAAATACACGAGAAGCGAGAGACAAGCCGATTTTTAATATATAACAAAACTATCTTTATTGGACTGTTAAATTACTGTAGGTCGGATCGGGCTTGCTGTCAGTCTAACGCCCGTTTTCTCCAAACCTGCTCAACTAAACCCTTAGCTGGACGGCGTTTAGATCTGATCTCGATTTAATCGTAGTATAAGAAAGTATGCATTTCTGCAAGCATCGAAGAGTTTCGTTTGGCTGAAGAAGACCGTAGGGCCGGTAGGGCCAACGAATTCAGACTACAATAGGAGCAGTGATTAGGGGGTTATTAGCAAAGCTCGACAAAAGTTGAAACCTTGAGAATTTGTTCTGCGACGACTGAGTGGTCAAAGCGCCAACTATTTTGTGCCCATGTTAAGCTCGTATATATCGCTTGGACGGAAGATAGCAGGACAGTCTTCTGTTTCTTTGAATCCCATGAGACCGCAGCGTTCGCAAGACGGAAACAATATCCCGTGAACGATTTTCTGTCATCGAGACAGCCTCCCCAATCGACATTGGCGTAGCCATCCATTGGCTTATCGTTTGCCTTATACATAAGGCCGAGATTCGCGGCCCCTTTCAAGTATCGCAGGATACGCTTCGCGCGGATCCAATGTGTTTTGCCATGGCAATCGCAGAATTGACTTAGTACACTTACGGCGTGCGCAATATAGGGCCTAGTAGCTACCGCAAGGCACATGAAAGAACCCACGAGTTCTCTGAACGGGAGTTTTTCGTTACTGTCGCGCGGACTGTCAGGTTCCTTTCGCAATTTAACACCAAGCTCCAGAGGGGTTGTCGCGGGTTTACAATCATTCATGCCGAAGCGATCCAAGAGATCTTCGATATATCCGCGCTGGTGCAGATGTATCGCATCGTCAGAAAGACGAAATTCGATTCCCAAGCAACATTTTACGTTTCCCAAATCCTTGATCTCGAAAACGCTTTTCAAATGGTTTTTGAACTGGTTTATCTTCTCGAGATCTCGCGAAACTATCAGAAAGTCGTCTACATATACGAAAACTAACAAAATGTCTTCCCCTCGTCCTCGATAATAAACGCACGGGTCAGCACTATACTCGGTAACAATCTCCATTTTCTTATTTCATCGTTCAATCGGCGATGCCAACTGCGTCCAGCTTGTTTCAGACCGTAGAAGGCTTTTCGCACCAAGCAGACTTTATCGCTCTGCCGTATGCTATGTCGAAAAGGAGAAAATGTCACAGACGCTTTCGAGAGGCGCGCTATTTTCAGATGAGTTATCGCGGAAATTACCGGAATTCGCGCTAAAATTTTCCAGAAATTTTACATTCGCGCGCGATTTCAATACGCTTTCTTTCCGGTTCCCAAATGCGATATCCCCTCGAGCTGTCGGAGTAGCCGGCGAAGATACCTTTTCGCGATCGCGGATCAAACTTCCCCTTACTCGGATTCAGGTAATACACGTTGCATCCGAATTCCTTGAAAAAATGCACGTTCGGTCGCTTCCGGAATAACTTTTCGAAAGGAGTTTTCCCTCCCAACACCCTCGATGGGCACCGGTTGCGAATATAATTCGCTGTAAACGCGGTCTCCGGCCAGAAAGACGAGGATAAGCCTGACTGCGCCAGCAAGCATCTCGCCGCGTCGAGTATTGTTCGATTTTTCCATTCGGTGAGCTCGTTCTGTTGCGGGTTGTACGCGACCGATAATCTACGTTTGATGTCGTGATCACGCAAGAGCTTATCAAAGGCTGAATTACCGTATTCTCTTCCATTATCCGATTGAAAGTTCTTAATTTTTCGACCCGTTTGATTTTCAATGCCCGAGTCGAAATTTTCACTGCCCCTCTTAGCCTCTTAGAGCCTATTTCCTTTGTAGTGCACAGGCCGCCAGCCTTCTCTCGATGCCAACGTGGCCTCCAGCTCGAATCTGACGGCATCACGGGCCCTCCGGTACTGCCGCTCTCGATGCCAAGTTCGAAAACGTGCCCTCCGGTACTGCCGCTCTCGATGCCAAGTTCGAAAATGTGCCCGCCGTAACCCCGCTCTCGATACCAACGCTGTCCGACGACAGCAAAAATTCACACTTTGTATCTGCTACCTCGCCGTATACATAAAACTGACGCTGCCGAGTATCGCATGTAAATATACATTACTAAGAAAAATATGGCCGCTACTTCGCCGGTACATGTGGATACCCGACTACACTCTCTTCCCTTATGTGTGTGAATTGCGTGGCGTCGTTGTCATGGAAACAAAGAAAGTTCGAGAACGTGAAGAGAGGTGCCGGGGCGCTCTTTCTTGGCAGTGTTGTGCTACCTCTCGCGACAAGTGCCGGTTTTTTGGACGAAATAAAACGAAATATCTCCGTTGTTTTCTCTACGATCCGTTACCTTCGTCACTGATCTGCTTTTTTTTCTTTCTTTGCTCAATGGCAATGTGTCTCACTCGTCGAGAGACACGAGACTCCTGAACTTATGGAGTATAGCAAAGGTCGACGAACTCGTCCTCGATAAACCTCGACATTGCGCGAACACCAACAAAATCTCGATATTTTAAATATTCTTTCAATATTTCGCATCTTTAATTCCGTCGTCGTCGTCGAACGTAACGATCAAGATCTTCGTGCCATGGGTAAGTTTAATCAAGTTACGTCCCAATATCTACAACTAAAAAATTATATATATTCTATTGATTTTTTGTTGAGGCATAACGCATATAACATAGACAGGATGTGTTGTAATAATTTCTTTAATTTTGTTTCAAAATAATCCTGAATTTAATTTGGTAACATTGTATATATGTTCATTCGATTGTATGTACGAGACGGTGATTAATCTAACAAAATTTAGAATAAGTGAAGTGTCCAATTTTTATTCTTATTTTATCTATTTTATATTTGTTTAAACAAATCAACTTATTATACATGTACTCGAATGAACATATGTTCAGCGCTACCAAATGTAATTAAAGATTATTTCAAAAAATGTTATAGTAATTATTACAGCATATGTCGCGGTGTTATTTTTGACTATCGGGATATATATTAATTAATGGAAAAAAAATAGAAATTTTAAAGTTTTATTAAAAATTTCTATTTTGTTTTTAAATCTCGTTTTTAAATCTTTTTCTAATTCCTTATTTTGCATTTCAGGTTGCTGATTTATATAAGGAACCGGACAAGGAGTATATGTAACGTTTGGATGTAAACCGTTTTGACAACTTCGTTTTCGAGGACCTTCAATTTCTGAAAATTCACTTAAAAGTTAATTGGCTGTTGTTCAAATTCTATTTCAGATACCTATTTGTAATGTTGTTCTACTGTATGTAATAACATTTATTAAAATAAATTGATATTTGTCATAAATATATGAAATTATTAATTCCTATTAATTGCTGCTTCTCCCTCCATACACCGTCCAGAAGGAGGGGGGTGGGGACGAGGGATTTAAAAGTAGGTCCCAAGGAGGGGTCTGGTAGGCCAGGAAGGATCGGACGAGCGCGCCGAGCCGAGGTTCCCCGGGCGGTTATGGTAGGGCCTATGTGCCCTCCAGTAACCTCCGCTCGGCCCGAATGTAAAGTTTATGCCATTTTGGAGGCTCTACGAGGGGGCACGCATATACCATCCAGTATGCGTCGTAGCCTCGCCTCGACCCTCACCAGTCCGCTCGATGCTGCCTATTCTTGATTCCTCAAAAAATTTCGACTCGGGTGTACGCCTGGAAATCTTGAAAAGTTTTGAGTACTTGATCCTTCGATTCGATAAAGCGGATCTCACACCATCTCGAATGCTCGTCTATAAACGTGACAAAGTATTTATTACCTGCGTGGGATTTTACTCGCATCGGCCCGCAAACGTCGCTGTGAATTACCTCTAAGATCTCCGTAGCTTGGGGAGATTTCTCCGGAAATGGGGCTTTCGTCATTTTATTTTCCACGCAAATTTCGCAACGGAACGATTTCTTAAAATCTATAATGTTGCCGGTGGAGATGACGGCCGTATGCTTCGCTTCCAGAAGATCCTGTCGATTGAGGTGCCCGAGTCATCTGTGCCAATACCATGGCACAGACGACTCGGGCACAGTCGACAGAGAATGCTGAATCCTTCAGCATTCTCCTTCGCAGACATCCATCCGTGTGCAGGCCCCCTCTGTCTCACGTAATATAGCCCGTTTTTGCGATCGGCCACAAATTCTTCGTTTTCGCTGTCGTCGATGACTTTCGCCAGATCCTTAGTGAAACTCGTGTTGTTTTTACGTTTGGTCCGAACAAAGTACCACCTCTTAGGCCTGTGCTTATTATTTGAGTCTACATTTTTTACCACGGGGATTACTCATTGCTGTAGGAAAAGGGGTTAAATATTATAAAAGCGAAAGTGATCTTGTTTGTTATGCTTTCACAAAAAATTATGCATGGATTACATAATTACATTCATTAATCGCTACATAATATAAATTTAAGTCCCCTAGCCGCGTTTATCTGTCTGTTTGTTTGTGCCCTCTAATCTCAGGAACTACGTAGTTTATTTTTATACGGTTTTCACCAATGAGTAGGTTGATTCTTACTTGAGAAATTACACGTGCGAAGCTGGGGCGGGTCACTAATAGGTATTATTATAATTGCGACAGTGAGTTTCTTTATTACGTAGTAACGTGCACTATTTGTTTAACGAATATTTCAATAGCACATAAGGGTGTTGCCGACATAAATGAACACTTGAACACACAAAAACATAAAACTAATTCGGAAGGCCAGACTAGTTGTCCAAATATCGCCACGTTCTTTCAAGTAAGCTCGGAAGAGAACTTAATTCGAGCAGCCGAGGGTGCACTGGCTTATCATACAGTATCACACCACGTGTCCTTCAACTCTTTAGATTGCACTAACTCCCTGAACCGTGTAATGTTTTCGGAGTCCAATACCGAAAAACAAATGACTTGCAATCGGACAAAAGCTGCGCTATTGTAAATAACGTATTGAACCCATTATCAACTTCGGAACTTAAAAATGGTCTGAAGGACGTAATCACGGAAGCACAAAGTCACAAAAACACAAAATACGGACGCTAGTAATATCGGAAGAACACTTCTTTTTCCTTCACTCAGTGATTCACGTTTTCCACGAAAACATTGGATAGTTGGAAAAAAGTGATAACTCCGTGATCGAAACGAAAAACATATTAGGCAATGTAAAAAAAACGTTAGAAGATAGAATTACAGAAAACTTTATACCCATGAAAGCTAGAAATATTTTAAATAAACAGAACGAAAATACGAAAACTATGTTAAAAAAATGCTGTATGGATCTGTACAACGAAATGAAAAACTATATAGAAAAGTGGGAACAACCATTGAAGGACTTTGAAAAATTCAACTGGATGATGTTACTGCATATCAATGAAAATACTCAGTGGTCTGCTGTTGAAGAAACGATTATATTCCTTAAGGAAGTGAAGGTCGAAATTGACGACACCAGATTAATTCATGAGTTGACGAACTTAAAAGCTTTTAGCTCGAGCCTCAATGACGAAGATAAGTTTTTAAGCGCAAACCAGTTGTGGCTTAAATTTGTCAAAACGCCCAATGCCCATTTGTACTGCGAAATGCTTTCGCACAGTATTTTTTTTGTATTCCCGCTCACAAAGCTGATGTAGAGAGAATATTTCCGCCAGGTTTTAAGTTTGAACTCTTGTCCAGCGTTGCACATTTGTCACACTACGACTGTACCACTAGGGCACAATCGCGAAGCGTCTCTTATTGGCAGAGAAAAGCTCGCCGGTACTCATTGTTCTAGCGTCCTTTTTACCAGTGTGCTCGCGAACGGTATTGCATTAGCTAAATCTTGTAATTGTTTGAGCCTGAACAAAAATGGGAGTACCGAAGTTGTACAAATATATCTACCATAGATACCCGTGCCTGCAAGAGATACGGAACGATTATCAGGTAATGCGAAATAAAATATTCTCTTTATATACTGTTTTGACGTGAGGTTGATATATTTTTTTCCAACGTTATCATTGAAAGATTGCGTATTATAAGTCGCTTTTTGTTTCGGCACATATTATTTCAATCACGATATTTCCATGAACACCAAAGTTAATATAAGAATTCTTCATCATTAAGCTAAAATTTATTATTAAGGTGAACGATTTCTTCGAGTCCTTTGAAACATTTTAAACGATAGTGAAAAAATATGGTTTTGATATTTACTGTGCAAGCCAACGCCCATTTTCTTTGTCTTTTTTAAAATTTATTTCAACAATGTATGTAGAAGAAATGATTAAATTGTTATTACAGTTGTTCAATTGCCATCATTTTATTCCTTTCAGATGCCAGAATTTGATATTCTATATTTAGATATGAATGGTATTATACACTCCTGTTCACATCTCAATGATGCTGATGCCCATTTCCATACAACTGAGGAAGCCATTTTTGAAAATATATTTCAATACGTAGAGACACTATTCAATGTGATCAAGCCACTGAAATTATTTTTCTTGGCTATTGATGGGGTTCCTCCGCGTGCAAAAATCAATCAGCACAGACGTCGTAAATTCATAGATCTGGCCAGAGGCAGAGAAGAAGAAATACCAAAAAATGCAAAATTTGATTCGAATTGCATTATTCCGGGAACTATTTTCATGTCAAGACTCTCGGAACAGTTGAAGTATTTTGTCACATGGAAAATTTCGACCAATGAGCTTTGGAAAAAATGCAAGGTTATACTTAGTGGACCTGAGGTATAGATTTCTTCCATTGATGACGTTTCGTAGTTGCAATACATTTTTACATTTTTTTGTTACAGGAAGAATTTTGATATTAGACAGTAATCTTGATATACTTTCAGGTACCTGGCGAGAGTGAATGCAAAATAATGGATTATATAAGATATATGAAAGTTCAGCCGGATTATGATCCCAACACTAGACATTGCATGTATGGTCTAGATGCTGATCTCATAATACTGAGCCTGTCTACTCACGAGCCTAACTTTACTGTGTTACGAGAACAAGTGAAGTATGGCAAACGTCTAAAGAAATGTGCAACGACCGGAAAAACAAAATATGCCCTTGTGTACATATCTCTCCTACGAGAGTACCTAGAGCATGAATTTTCTACACTCAAAGACAAGCTATCGTTCCCATTCGACATAGAGAACATAATAGACGATTGGATATTGATGGTATTTCTTGTTGGCAATAACTATATACCCTGCCTTCCAAATCTTCACATTGATAGTGGAGCACTTGTTGCATTGCAGCTTGCGTACATGGAGATCTTGCCCACCTTCGATGGTACATCATGATCGACATATGTCGTAGTTATCCATTCCGTTAGTAGCCATAACTAAAACCAGGAATTTTTCACAGGATACATAAATGAAGCAGGCACACTGAAGCTCAATAGATTCGAGAAATTCATGGAAAAACTTTCGCAAGGTGAGGCACATCACTTTACCCATCATTTAGCCAATCTAAAATGTTTCGAAGACAAGTTAGCCGGACGACCGGACGAGACAGAAACAATTAGCTATAGAAGATTCAAAGGTTTCCCTGAAAGTTTTACATCACCGAAGAAATCTACGAACAAAGAATTGAATGCTTTGATACAATCTACAGTTGATATGGTAACATACATAGCACTTAGATTATTTAGATTGTCTTATTCTGATTTATTCATAATGTTAATACAATATTTTGCCCAGTCGATAGGACATTTCGATCAAGAAGGTTTTGATGGAGATTCTGACATTGAGGTGAACAAAATAGAGTTTTTGCAGCACAAACGCGACTATTATATGAACAAGTTCGGATACGAAAATGTCAATGCGTACGTATTTAACAGCTCTTTTCTAAATTGGATTTGGAAGTTCTTTGTTCTAGTTAGATATTGTAAAATTTCAGAGAAGTTCTTCGATCTCAGGTGGAAGCTTATGTAACAGCTGTACAGTGGGCTTTGCATTATTATTACGATGGCTGCTGCAGTTGGTCCTGGTACTATCCACATCATTATGCACCATATATATCGGATATAAAGAACTTCAAAGATTTAAAAATCGAATTTTCTTTGGATGAGCCATTTTTGCCATTGGAACAATTGTTGGCAGTTCTGCCAGCAGCAAGTAAATCACTTTTACCCGAAGCTTATCAAGGACTGGTGTCTGATGAGCAATCGCCGATTATCGATTATTATCCGGAAGATTTCAAACTTGATCTGAACCAGAACAAATACTTTTGGGAAGCTATAGCGCTGATTCCGTTTATCGATAGAAAACGATTATTGGATGGTATGTGATGACGGTATTATGCTTTTTGCCTATTCGAATTGTGTGTATACAACGAATTTCGATGTTCTTTAGCGATGGAACCATGCAACGTCAAGTTGACAACTGAGGAGCAGAAGCGCAACAAACATGGTCCGATGTGTGTAATAACATATACCGGAGATGATATGGGACTGTACGAGGCTCCGCAGTATTATCCAAACGTACAAAGCCATGCAAAAGTACAACTGGTCACCCCTAAAGATATCGAAGTGCCAAAAGAGAAATTGGTGAAGGGATTGAGTAAGGGAGTGAGGTTTGATTTAGATGTGCCTGGCTTTCCAACATTTCAGCACATAAAGCATGAAGCAAAGCTGAAAGCAGCAAAGGTACACAGTTTATATTTGCTTATTCGTCAGCGAATAATACTAATAGGTGTTAAGCAATGTTTGATTTTCTAAATTATTGAAATCGGATGCGACTTCTGCAATGCAGGGTAAAATATTTGAGACAGTATCGGGAGGAGAGAATATGGTCATCTCCATATTGCCGAGCGAAGTTTCGAATCTTGACGATGCAGCCGGTAAGATGTTGGGAAAGACTATTTTCGTAAATTGGCCTTATTTGCGAGAGGCCCGTGCGATCGGGGTATCGACGATCAACCGAAAAATCACTTTGATCAATTCCCAACAGGGATACAGTCCTGAGAATGTGCACATAGAAGATTTTAATTTGAATCTTCCATCACAATGGCATTTACAATGCAATTCTGCGAGCGACACGTCAGTATAAAACATAAATTAAATCGGCATCCGAACTTCCTGTAACAGTGAATAATGTCTTTTCCACAGTTACATGACCCGCTATGGAATCGACGTAGGCGATACGAGTGTGCTGCTGTACGCATTGCCCATGATCGGAAAGCAGTATATATCGACGGCACCAGGAAAAATGTCGCTTGATAAAGTATGGGCCAAAAATCCGGTGCTTTGCATGTACCAGGCGGTCGTAACGGATATATTAGATTCGTGCGATGTTCTTCACCATGACGTCACTGATATCTACACCGTAAAGAGTGCTGTTTTTATGCTGGGACATCCCCTTTACGGGGCTATAGGAGAGGTGATTAATCCGGGTGTAAACATCAAAACGAAACAAGTCAATGTAGCAATGAGAACCGATGTAGAGCCAAACTTGGACGCGATATGGAAGGAATTTATTAATTCCGAGGCACAATGGATGTCGGTATCCATGATAGCGGACAGATTCAAATTAAGATGTCGTTTCGTCAGTCAACTTACAGGAGTGATTTATGTAGATAAAACCTCTCCCGAAGATCTGGAAACTAGCCGACTCAATATCGGTCTGAATTTGAGATTCAATAAACGTCACCAAAAAGTACCAGGCTATACGAAAAAATGCTGTGAAGAATGGTGGTACAGCATGAAAGCTGTTGATGCCATACGGAATTACATGCAACGGTATCCTACGCTCATTAAGCGTTTGTCAGAGAGGATAGCGAACTACATTTTTAATGAAGATGATTTGTTCGAGGAGGGATCAGAGAAACTTGAAGACGTCGTGGCTTGGCTAAAGGAGCAACCATTCATGAAAATTGAAACGCAAAGTTGCGACAACAACGGGCTCGATCCGGATACGATCGTCAACATAACAAATTTGATCGACAAGCTAATAGAATCGAAGCAGAACGATACGGAAAAGGTTGTGATTATGCAAGTTGAGCCTTGCTTGTTGTTCAAACCCGGTTTCCACTCGGGAAATATTGCTCCAGATCCAGTGGCACAGCATAATCTGCTCGACAGAATAATAAACGTGAAGGAAGGCTCAATGGTGCCGCTTGGCTACAAGGGAACTATCGTTGAGATAGAGAGTTATGAGAATACGTCTGATAACGTGTACGGCGTACTTTTCGACCGACAATTGGTCGGTGGTATTTCGTTCGGTGGAACGACAAATCGCCGGGCTCGGCTGCAGGATGTCGACTTCATAAATATAAGTCATGGTATGAGATCGAAAGTGGACATAGCTTCGAACACATCAGGGATGGAACAAGCTCCGGTGCCTCAAAAATCATGGAGACAAGATCCCGGATGTTCAAAGAAACCATTACAATTGATTGCAATCCCTCCAACTTCGCACAATCAGCGTACCATTTTATTTCCCACATACGGTCAAAATAACAAGAACGCTAATACGGATCCACCGCAGTTACGTGTGATGAAAAAGAATGAGGGACAAACATATCGTTCGTCTCAAAGTTTCGGGAATGGAAAGCCGGAGTTTCAAACGCGGAATGAGCCTCAAAAATCGTGGAGACAAGATCCCGGATGTTTAAAGAAACACCCACGTAATTGAGTACCATCTCAAAAGATTCGGGAACCACGTCCTCGAGTTTGGCTTCGAGCCACGTTAAAATGTGATTCGGAATTTTGGTACCCATGACTTTCTCTAAACGTCTTTCACGCCGTTCTCTCCCTTGTTTTGTGCGAGTACCGACAAACTCCGATCTTGCTGCTATCTTAGCTATGTGGGCTGGTATCTTCGTTTCCGTTTCAAGCTCACCAACGACGGTCTTGACGTCACAGAACAGTGGAGAATTCAACAATTTGCCGAAATCATCGTGTAACATGCATTTTGGATACGATAAGAACTGAAAACGATGTCGTTCCGGAACGGATTAATTATTTTTTCTGTAAAGATATTTTATTTTTGTTCATTCTATACCAGTTGGATTGTTTTAAGGCTCATTAGAAGTGCAATGGATTGTTGGTTACTCGCATCATAATTAAATAGTTTATTGGACTTTAATTTACTTGAAAAATACAGACTTAAATATCGACTATTCTACGACGTTGTTCGAAATATCATTTGAAGGGGTAGATAAAAACTGTATCTGCGACTATGCTAATGATAAAGAATTTAAGAGCTTCATGTGCATGGCTAGAGCTGCTGTAGTCACAGAGCCGGCTTTCCGAAAACGTATGTTCCCACATGAGCAAGTGTAATCTATTATTAGAATATCACGTGAACGGGTATAAAATTGGTAATTATTTGTAACGATCATCGGTATGACAAATACATGAATGTACAAATATAAGTAAAAAACATAAATATTCACTGATCGAACTCTCCGCTACAAAAAACATAGAGATGCAAAATGAACACTGATCGCACGCGTCCTTCGATGTACGCGGTATCACATTCAATATTTATTTATTGCGCAGGTTCTGTGATACCGTGCTCGATTTTGGAGGAAAGCTGGAGGGTAGTGGGTTCAAGCACAAAACTCGCACAAACTTAAATTTTGGTTTTGGACCCTTTTATTAAAATTGCGCGGGTGTCGATCACACGGCACTACGCGGAACAATACGAAAACTCGATAAAGACTAATAATTTAGTCAAGGGACCCTTTTGCCAAGCGGCGTGTACGCACTACGGCCGAGCGGCAAGTTGACGTACCATCAAGTTACGTCTCATAAGAAAGACCATAGCCGACTCTCTCTCTCTCTTCACGCGCTCGATGCGCGGATTCCCGAAATTTTGCGGGAGACGGAGAGGAGCGGGCAACCGTACACACCCGCAGAGCGAGTGGCTTTAAAGCGCATAGGACGTCCTAGGGCTAGGACCGTGTTTACATTTGCTCAACGAGACCGAAATGCGCGAAATAAGAAGACTGAAAATTTAACACGGCGTTTGAAATATTACGCGCGATATTAAATTAGCTTCATAATCATTTAGTCAATTCTGAACAAACACGTTCCTTCTCAAGTATGGCCAAACGAATTTTTCGCGAATAAGGCTTTTTGGTTTTTGACCGCTGGGATGGGAGAGTTCATAGATCCAATCGAAAAGGCTGCTTGTGTTACGTCCCCTAAGGTAGAGACAGAGTAGCTCCGTTGATAATTCGATGTGCGCGGGATTTTTGAATTGGTTTGCGCTATTCGGCTGAACGTGAGCTCGCTGCCTGGGACTTACTTGTGCTCAATATATTAACTCAACGATTTTGTATTAATCGTCGAGGTTGATCCCTCTTCGAAGACGTTTCGTTTGATGATTGTTTTCCCAAACTTCTCGATGTTGATCCGTGAGAGTGAGTTTCTTGGGAAAATTATTAATTGCAACACCAACAACACCACTACACTTAACAAAACTGATACTTTATTTGACTTTAAAATTACAACTAAAAAATTTGTGCTTAGAGTAGTTTCGTAAAGAGACTGGGATTTTACTCCCTTGAGATACTATTTGATTCGAGGTTGATGAAATTCTCCCTTTCCTCTCTAAAAGGGTTGACCATTTCACCTCGGTTCGGGAGGAGTTACAAAAATTGGGTTGATTTGATTGGTCTGATTCCTAGCGAGATTGTTCGATTTTCTATGGATTCTATGGTACAGAGTTTCATTATAACTAGGTTTTCGAGCGGTGATATCGCACAAGGCGTTCATTGAAATGAAATATGAATAAGAAAAAGATTGTCAGGCTGGATATTTGTACGTTAAAGTATACTCTACACTTAAGAGTAAATACTATCGTTATTAGTTAAAGGTTTATTCTTGGAAGGGTGTATATAAGAAGGATGTTTGTTTATTGGGAGAATGTTTCGGAAGAGAAGGGACGTTTCTTGTTGCATTGCGTGATTGTTCATGTAAATAGATTGAGTTTAGTGATTCGAATGTTTGGAAAAAATAATCTAGCAAAATTCTGGGAAATCATAGTTTATTATCTGAAGCGGGAATAATTGTTGTTTCTTAAATATAGCTTAATAAATGGAATAATAAAATGATAATAAGAGAAAAAGATGTACATGATATTTGAATTTTACCGGCAGGCTGCATCGTTTTGGAGGTAGACAAGATAATAATCTAATTTATCGACAGGAGATGTGCGTCGCGCACGTTGGGATGCAAAGGCCTTTACACAGGAATCTCCGTAACACGTAATACGTAAACCGTAAGGAAATCCTCCAATCAGAGTCGGTTATTCCCCTCTACATTTTTTTACGTCTTACGTCTTACGTTCATACACTCTGACACTATATATTTTCAAACCATCAAGATATGTGTCATTAATTGTTCCAATTGATCGTTTTATTTTTATTAATATTACCTGATATTTTCATGACTGGCGGGGTTTCCTTCCACGAATTCTCTTTCATTTAAAACATCTTTAAAATTTTTGTCCTTATAACTATATAGATGAGGATAACGTCTTACACAGTCGATAAGCAGTTCGTCCGTTGATTTAATCGGATCATTGTCGATTTCATTTTAATCCTCTTCATATGAATAGGCAAACATATTTAAGCAGTAATTATTATGATCACTCGTTTACAAGACTACACAACCTCAAAATCTGATATCAGTTACGTAGGATACGTATGAACGGCATGAACGGTATAAACGTAAGACGTAAAAAAATGTAGATGGGAATAGTCGACTCTGATTGGAGGATTTCCTTACGGTTTACGTATTACGTGTTACGGAGATTCGTGTGTGAAGGCCTTTTCTGGGAAGAAGGTGGAAACAGCTGGAAACGTGTCGAGTGGAGCGCCACGCGTAGTTTGTGGACAAATGTAAAACCAAAGGTAAAGGCGAATCTGATGTATGAATGCGATATCATACCGGCGCCGACATTTTTAAGGCGAAAGGTGCACTACATATATCGCGTATGCGAATTTCCTACTATAAATAATGATATAACTTCATTGAAGACTAAATAGACAGAAAAAGCGTCTCCCAAATAGAAACATTTAAGGGATGCCAGATCTCGCCACGCGTGTCGCTCTAATGAAACGAAACCAAACAATATAGTATCATTTCCAGCCAATGCAGCGAAAGTTACCTAGCTCTGGACAAAATCGCTTGCCGCTACAGGCTGGTGTACTTTGCCAACAGCGCCTCTAGTATCGTCCAGCGCAAGCCTAATTAGATAGATTTCTTATGACGCTCCGAACCACGGAGATGTCATTCTTTTATTTTAGTATCCGTGGGGAATTCTAGATGAGTCCATTCATCATAAGCAGCTTTCATTATTTTAGTATCATTTAGTATCTAACACTCTGTGAGTTCGAAGCTTCGGGAATAAATAAACAAGAATGTTGGAGTTAAAAATTCACACAGGGAGAAGGGTGTCGACGATTTTGAGTTCTGACAGAAGCCTCACACTTCACGAAATTTTAAACGAATTGGACAATCGGGTATGTGTTTGCCAGCCGTATACGCAATAAAAGACCTCGCAATAGACCTTACTCAACGCCATATAGTAATGATATCACTCTAAATTTTCCGAGATAAAGTGATGAAATTTAATGAGGCCTGTACTCATAATCGTACGACTACAAGAAATTATATTGCTATTGATAGATACAATTATTGCTACATGAGAGTCTAGTCGTACCAGTTGCGTGATGTTATTTGTCGTGGTCATATATTTTTTGTTTCTTTTATAAAATATTGACTACAGTCAAATCATAGTGAAAAGTTAATAGTTTGGCTCTAATGAAAATTATTGTGCAATGTACAAGTCAACTCGGCATCTGAAGTGTTTATCTATGTTCCGAAATGTCTCCCGCCATAAATAAGCATTCTTTGGAAAATTTCTGTCCTATTGCGCTGATTGGATTTTTGCATTACCTTAAGAAGAAATTTTACAATTACATAGATCTATTTCTGTGTTCTAATCGTCGCATTAAATTTATATTTACACAAGAAAATATTATTTGTCTACAGGGTCTACCGAAAGGACTGTTTTATATCGAGCACAATGGACGTCTCGTATCCGAAGATACGGTCACAAGTCTCTGCGGATCCGCGATTCTTGTACCAAGAATATTTGGTGGCAAAGGTGGTTTTGGCTCTATGTTACGAGCCATAGGAGCTCAGATTGAAAAAACAACAAATCGTGAAGCATGCAGAGACCTTAGTGGACGACGTCTACGGGACATAAACGAGGAGAAGAGATTGAAAGCGTGGATCGAGAAACAAGATTCAAGGGAGGAGGAAGAAACTCTTCGTAAGAAGAGAAAATTGGAGAAACTGTGCGCTATCCCGAAACATGAATTCAAGGATCAGAAATACGAAGATGAGCGTTCTGCTTTGACCGACAGAGTGGGGGATGCGATTGACGAGGGTTTTAAAATGGCTGCAGCAGCGGCCGCCGCTGCCGAGATTCAGGAGAGAGTCAAATTGCGAGCCAAGAGAAAAAAGACCATTCTCGACGACGATATTGATTCGGATGAACTGGATAGTTCTGACAGCGATGAATCTGAAGACGCAAGTCCTATAAACGTGCCACTGGGTCCAATAATATCGCCTACAGTGGATGTTCCTGTGACGAATCATGTATAGCATGCATGGATAAAAACAGACTTGACGATTCAAAATCACCTAACAATAAGACCCCTGATGTAAATCAACTATTTGGCAATAAGACACATGCCGTGTACAATAATTTTATGGTAAACTAATACGTATATGTATTCTTAAATAAAGAATGATTATAAATAAATTTCATGAGACACGTTTACTTATGATAAGTATCAATCGTCTGTGTATAAAGAAGAAAAATTCATCACTCGACTTTACTGTTTAATAGCACTTGCGAAAAATCAATAAAACCAACTGAACGAGATTTCAATTGGTGATTTAACGATTCTGTTATCCGGAGCATGCCCCGAACGAGAGTTATAGCTAGCAACCACAGCCAGTGGCATTGTTCATTTCTGTACAGAGATAAGAAAGCATTGAAATGATTTCAAGTTGCGCACAGGACTGGCTGTTGCTTATCGAATATTCGACGACTGTAGTGTAGAGTCGAATGCAGGACAAGACTGCTGGCAAAGTCGCAGAAAAAATGCGAATCTTTCCATGGGATTATCGTTTCTGTATTTATCTCGTCATATCGGGTATTTCAATCATCCGTTCATCCTACGGCAGTTCCCAGCACGGTGAGCCAATCATCATCGTTACAATTATCATTGTAAAGTAATTATGCACTGTTCATTGGTGGAATTTAACAGCAGGACTCGTGACGCAGCATCGAAGCTGGAGTCTTCTAGATCACGATAAATGTGGTATTTCAAACTCGGACCGTATAATAGGTGGTAAGAATGCCTCGATGGGGGCTTACCCATGGATCGCGAGAATCGGTTACAGTAGCGATTCTAGCGAGGCACGAGACGGATCCGCTCGTTCTGCCACCGATAAGAAACAACCCCCGGAGCTTGTTTATAGATGCGGTGGTACTCTCATAAACAAGGTTTATGTTATAACGGCGGCTCATTGCGTCACCAACCTACCAGATCGGTAAATATGGGAAAATACAGGGTGGTTCACACAACGTGTGCACCCTTATAACTTCCAAAGTATGCGTTGCACGAACAAATGTTATATACAAAAGTTACATGGTTTAAAAAGGTCCACTACGTAGTCCATCAATTTTTGTTATGTGTCGAGGTGTTTCGAACATTTGAAGGGTAACTTTGTTTTTTTAAACAGAACACTATATTTTTTATAGCAAAATATGGTAGAGAATCGAATTCTTAGTAAAAAAGTATTGATCTTTATTAGCTCTAAACCTAATAGCTAACGAGTAATTTTCCTTTATTACTTGCAAATATCCTCACATAATATTAAATTCACAAATTCACAAAATATCAACATGTAGGAAATTGCGAATCATGATAGATTTTGTAGTTTTGATAAACACTGTCACGTAAACATCGCTGTCCTGCGGAAATCTGTGATAAGATTGAATCTCCAATTTGATATTATGTGAAGAGAATTTTTAAGTGAATAATAAAGTGAAGTCACTCGTTAGCTGTTAGGTTTAAGGCTAATAAAGGTCAATACTTATTTACTCAGAATTCGATTCTCTACCATATTTTGCTATAAAGAAATATAGTGTTCTGTTTAAAAAAACAAAGGTGTTCTTCAAATTTTCGAAACGCCTCAGCCTAAAAAAAAAATTGATGCACTACGTAGTGCACCCGTTTAAACCATGTAACTTTTGTAGATAAATTTTTTTTGTGCAACGCATACTTTGGAAGTTATAACGTTGCCCACGTTGCGTGGACCACCCTGTATATATTGAAACAAGTTATCTTTCCACTCATCATGTTATCCGGATACGAGGGTTCAATTGTTGAATTTAGGCATTAAGAATTGCACTTTGTGTTACATCCGGTTAACATAATGTTGCAGGAGATTGCAAGGAAGTTTAAGAGCACGCACATTTCAAGGAAATATTCCAGAAACTCCACATTCGTTTAAAAAAAAATGGCATTGCTTGACCTCGGACGACCTCACCATCTAAGAAAATTTATCTGGTCCCTCAAATTATCATAGTATCAAAAAACGTATGCTTATGTACGTATGCCTTGTATCGAACGATTCTTTTCGCATGTAAAAAGCAGTCTAAACGTGGAAAGACTCGAATCGCATCCTATCGTTCGAATCGCAACCCTGTCGCAAGACGTCTGGGTGTAGTGTATACATGGGTCAATTTTGTCCCTGAGAGATTTGAACTCCTCGCAATCAGACCTATTGCACCGGGACTCCCTTGTCTACAAAGTTATTATAGGATGAGGAATGGCTAAAATAGAGGAAGTATTTTTCGATCTTTTCGACCGTTCGAATTTATTTAGTGCGGACAATATCGACCCACGTTTGTACGGTCACGGTCTGACTAAGATCGGGGCATCAAAATTCAACATCTCAAAAGGCATAGTGAAACGAAATTCTGCAACTAAACAGAAGCTATTCAACAGCACATAACAATTCAGAGCATGCGTGCAAACATTAATCTATAATAAAATTAAAAACAATTCGGTTGAAAGTTCTTATTTTTTGGATATTCAAGATTTTTTTCTGTAACACAATAATATAACGACGAATGAGGTTGCATGGGGTACCCAAGTTCGTTTGAGGGTAATGCGCATGAGCCAAACATCTTTTATCGATAAATCCTGCTCAGTATCAGGATAATATAATGTCGATAGAGGTACAAAGGTACTTTTCATGATATTCAAATATAGGTGTAGTTTTTGTGTCCCAAGTCTTGTTGCTAGTTTGTGGTCTTGGGTATGGACTCAACCACTTACGTACTTACAGAATTCATAGTACTCATTGATTTAAAGCATTCGTAGTACTTAAAGTACTTAAACATTCGCAGCATTCATAAGACCCACAGCACTCAAATAAGTACTCATATGCCCTGTGCGACTTCGTATAACGGTTGCGAGGCAGCGGCTGCGCGTCGGCGGTCGCGAGGCGACGGTTGCCAGGTGGTTGAGGCCACCTCGATTTTCATACAACGAGGAGGCGACTGTGACCTTATTTTTTAATTTTAAATATATATAGGGAAATCAAATAAGCATTCACGCTGATTATAATGAACTTGTAATTGTCCCATTCTCGATAATAAGTTTCCAGGTAGCGGGGGTCAGACTTGGCGAGTATAATGCCGATACCAATCCGGACTGTGAGAAGGGATACTGTGCCGAGCCCGTTCAAGATTTTAAACCCATTCAGATAAACCTTCATCGAAAATACAACGATCCACTTTTCAAAAATGACATAGCGATAATAAGGCTCGATCGACCTGCTCTTTACAATGGTTCGTATCGTCAACACGATCGTCCTTATTACTATTTTTCAATATATATATATATATTATTTTATATGTGTACGTGACGAAAAAAGACTGGGTCATGCCGATTTGTTTGCCAAGTGGTGAACTTCTGAGTAAGGATTTCATCGGTGAAAAAGCAGAGGTCGCGGGCTGGGGAATAGTCGACATAAGTATGAAGAAAACCTGCGTGATTTTCAACCTTCTGAAAATCGTTGTTTTTTACACTCCTGGTTAACTATAACGATATTGTACTATAAGGGTATATCAATTACAGGCGATCCTAAATCGAGCGTTATTCTCCAAACGATCAAATTGCCGATCATACCTACGGAGAAATGTAAAACAGCTTTCAAACTTCATGCTGACATTGGCGAAGAGCAGATGTGCGTCGGTGGTGAAGTCGGTGCCGATTCTTGCGGGGGCGATAGCGGAGGGCCGCTGATGAAGGTCGAGGCGAGCGATGCCTATCCGAAATATTATTTCATCGGAGTTGTTTCGTTCGGTGCGAAACATTGTGGCGAGTCTGCTACCCCAGCGGTTTACAGCAAAATCGCTTACTACATCGATTGGATATTGGATAGCTTATCACCCTGATTTCCTTCTTTCTTTCATTCGGATATATATATATATATATATATATAGAGAGAGAGAGAGAGATGTGTGTATATATTCTGCTCTTTTAATTATTTTTATCCGCACTCCTGTAATGAGAATTTTGTCAATACGGGGATGTATACATATATAGTAAAGGCGTATAGTCGAAGGGCAGGAGGGTCTGTACGTTCTTCAGTCTCGCGTGATAATTAAAAGTTACGAGGTACGTTTCCGATATCGGATCGCTTTCAACCACGTCGGGCGATACGGGGTGAACTAAACGACGACGAAGACGAGTTCTACGAGGATAGACCAGGTGCCTCTTGCCAAAATTAATTGACGCATCGATCGGGCCACAGAGCGTAGTTACCCGCCGGTGCGACGACGAGCACGGGGCTTCGAAAATTCGATTATGGCTTCTCATCGCTAGCGCCATTATTCTATACGCTATACGCTATAGCACATATATGTGCATAAATATACAATGTACATGTATGCATATTGTACACACGATATACGATTTTTTCGAAGGTGAAAATTTTGAAATCCTGTGTCTATGTAATAAATAAAATTAAAACAAAATTTTCGTCGAAAGAAAGTTGGAGTAATAACGAGAGACTGGATGCGACACGCAGAGGCTCGCGTCAAGTTGTACAAGTTATTTGCGTTCAGCAGCAAAATAAATTTCTACCGCACAGTATTCGCGCGTGCGCGGGCGCGAGAGAGATCTTGTTCGTTTCACCATCCATAAGATCCTCGTTTCTTCTTACAGCTCAGGGCATAGTTGATCTCTGCACGCGCGCGAGGGTAAAATACTCCTGCGAACCGGCACGGCACGGTGTCATCTTATTATACGGGCGAGGGGCGCGAGATCAGCTCGTTGATGACCGTGTTTAGCTGTTGATGGCTTTCCAACTTTTAAGTAAGAATATAGGCGCGCGAGGTGCTGGTGTACGGGAGAGAGGCGCGCGAGGTTTTTGCGCGCCGCGATTCGAGTCGATCGGGCTCTTCGTGCCGATTATCCGTAACCAACGAGCGAACCATCTCGCCTCTCTTTAGTCACGTTCGCGTTTCACCTACGGCGAGTAGGTATACGATAAACAAAAATCAAAAGGGAACACGTATCGACGCATAAGATTCTCGATCGAGTGCGAAAATATTTATCACGCCACGATAAATGTACATAATCTATTACGTGTGTCTGAGTGGGGGAATCTTATGCGTGGCCTATGTTATATTCATAGTTCTGTAGAATTCCTATTTTTTTGCATAGTGTTTGGCATAATACCGAGCCACACAATTCACGAAAAAATGTTCCGTTTTTTTTCAAATCCAACGATTGCAGAATTTTGTCTAGGGTTAATTTCATCTTAAGGGGTTACGCAGGGATTTAGTGATTGTGAAAAAATCGATTGTTCCATTATATATATGTATTTGAGTATATATAAATTGTTGTGTGAAATATATTAATTCGACCGAGTTAGACCAGAAAAATTATAAAATAAATTTTTTTTTTCCATAAAATAAATCTTTAAATCGCTCTCTTGTAAAGTTATCCAAATGGCGCTCAAGTCCTTTTAACCGTCGATATGTTAACTCTCACGAATATTTTGTGAAAATTTCACGTTTAAATAATAAGAAATAACGAAGAAATTAGACGACCGTCTAATTTGATCGAGCGATTCAATCGTAAGGATTTGTTAAAAAGTTATTTATTCATCAGTCGTCCCTTGGTGTTCGAGCACCTCGTTAAGCTCATCGAGATCTTTCATCGCAATTATTTTCCGAACGGTACGGTAAAATCCTTATTCCTTGTGTTCGCATAATGTAAAAATATTAATTCTTCCGATACATCGAAAAAAGATACGGGGTCAACCGCGAAGTACTTTACTCGTACACAACCTTAAGGAAAATAAAAATCTATATAGCCGATGCGATATACCTACAGGACGAGATATGCTTTTCATCCTACTCATAATGATGTGAGTTACAGAGCGAGAGAGAGAGAGAGAGAGAGAATGAAAGGAGGATGGCGAGAGAGGGAGATCCGAAGAGGTCTTAAATCCCGATTCTATCCCAGGCGCAGATACGTGTACCGACATACATACCCTGATGAGGTTATTGTTAGTGTGGTGCCCTCGGAAGAAAAGTCGGCGGTTCAAGGGGAAACACGCTCGCGCTCATCCGCGGGCCAACAACCACCTAGCAGACGGAGGCGCGATACATTTTATTATCCCTCTACGTACATTATCCACATACGTACGTACGTACGTACGTATGCCCGTGCATTCAACGGGCATATACAGTATATACATATAATAATAATGCAGGCACATACGTATAATAATGCTTAGCCGTTAACGGGACGAGGGGCGCGCGCGCGCGCCGCTCTCGTACAGGCGCGTCAAGTTATTAGAGAATCAATTACTCGGCGTTCCTATTGTTTATGACGGGGCCCAAGGGCTCGCCGGTCCCCCATCGACACGCCGTGCTTGGCCACATTCACCGAGCTCCCTTTACTCTCTTCCTTCGTTTCCGACTCTGCTTCTCACCCGCGCGCGTACCCACCTATACAAGAAGGAAGAAGAAGAAGAAGAAGAAGAAGAAGAAGAAGAAGACAAAAAACACGGCGAGCATTCATACCCTCGCGAATATGTTTCGATGGATGGCCATATTCCTCTCCGTTCCATATACGTATCTCTCTTTCGTCTCTCGTTCGCAAATTCTATTTTCGGAATACGAGAGAGAGAGAGAGAGAGAGAGAGAGAAAGGAGTAGAAAAAAAGTACTATGTGTATCTAAATACACCACTACCACCATCACCATCACCACCATCGCCACCATCGCCACCACCGCCACGACCACCACTATCGCCACCACCGCCACCACTGCCACCACCGAGAAAAGAGCAAACGAGCTGAGCGAGACAAGAGGCGTATAGTTCATAAATACGCTAGCGTTCGGCAGTAAATCTTGGTTGCCACCGCCGCACGAGAGAGGAGGTCCGAGCGAGCTCGCGGTGGTCTCACCCGTTCGCCACGGCGTTCATCCTCGTTGTTAATTGCCGTGTTTTAACACCTATCCGTACGATCGATCCTCGTGCCGACCAGAAGGAGCCCGCACCCCGTCTTCCTCTCGTGGACCCTCGGCATTATCGTGGCATGCTCCGCGGGCGTCTCGCATCTTTTTGTTTTACTTCCACTCCCTTTCTCGGCTGCGCTTCGTTCTTCTCCTTCTTTCTTCTCTTCTTCATTTATTATATATACGTATACTATTCGTATAGGGGAGACGTGGCATGGATTGGAATAGCTGAAAAAGATTCGAAATGTTCCGTCAAAAGTTGTATACCCCATTTGTAGTGTGGTCCATTCATGAAATTCATAGGTATCGAGGATAAATCGGAGTAAGGAGTTGCATTCCCGTTAGGTGCGATGAAATATTATAAAGTTTTGGTCGAAATATAATTTTCGTTAATTATGAAATACATTTTTCTGAAAATTTGATCATATAATATTCAAAATAACGGTCACAGTGAAATTATCCCTGAAGCGTTTTTATGGAAACACTGTTCGCGGTACCAGTGAAATCCTCGTCTTCTTTTTTTTGTATTCGTGAGTCAATAACCATTCCAATGAACAGAAGTCTTTTCTTTGAAATGCTTGAAGGGTCGTTCGTTCACCAACGTTTCAAAAACGGTTAATTCGTGACGACTTTTCCCAACTAAAATACCTTGAATGGAGAACTTATTGTTAGCTATGTCCTGCTTTTTAGGCCCGCAGTTCGATGATAATCTCGAAATAAAAATTCGACCTACACCTGTCCAATTGAATCTTACCGTTCTACAAAAACAAGGCTTACCCAGTCATCATCAGATCGGTTCATTCGTTATTTCTCCTCGATCTATACATGGTAAAACAAAAATAATATTTCATCGGCGAACGAAAAATTATTTGTAAATCGCAAATTCACTATACTTAATTATATAAATTCGATCGTGCCATTATTACTCACTGCACAATAATTAAACGCGCTATACTATACGCGTCTACTATAATAGTAGAACATTTTGCAGCAACGAGAGAATAAAACAGGGTAATGCGATGCAGGACAGAAACGAGAGATGGAGAAAGAGAGAGAGAGAGAGAGAGAGAGAGAGAGAGAGAGAGAAAGATATTGGACAATAAATCGCGAAGGAGAAGTTGAGAGACACAGCGAGAGAAGGGGACAACGGAAAGAGTGAGAAAGAGGAAGAGAAAGATAAAAACACAAAGAGAGAAACAGAGAGCGCGAGTGTAACGGAGGGCTGGAGTGTGTATGGGGTGGGCGGGGGTGGGGGAGGGGGGAGGGTGAGAGCGAGAGACGCATCGGCTCTCGGAGGTGAGTTAGTTATTACAGAATCAATTACCAGCCCGTATTTATAGTCTGTAGTTGTATATAATAGCGTGTTAGTTGGCTGGTTCGCCCCGAGCTTTGCATGCGTGTACGTACTAAACGACACGACATGCGACGACCAAGACGCCAAAGTTTTCTCGCGTTCTCCGAGAGCCACAAAAAGTGTGAGAGAGAAAGAGAGAGAGCGAAAGAGAAAGAAACAGAGAGAGAGAGATAAAATGTGTCTGAGATAACATCGAGATACGACCGGAAAATCACTGCGCATGCGCTTCGTTCGTTCACCAAGTAATACGGATATGCATATATAGTAATACCTACATCGTTTTATGTAGTCCGCATAGAGAAAGGGTGTAGTACCTAAAGCGCATCAGTATCAAAGCTATGTAGGTATTAACTCTGTAAAATCCAACGCCCTCTATTCTACGCCTCTCTTTTATTTTACACTGTTTCTAATATACGCGAGAGTAATATATATATATATATATCGTCGATAGGTGTTGTATTAGATATATAGCACATTGCGGCACATAGTTCTCTCGATAGTCCGTTCTATCTGCCGAAGCGGAGGCGCAAGCTCGGGTACATCGACCCGCCCTCGAGACGCCCTGACGCTCGCGCGATTTCATCCAAGTATCCCCGCGAGGCACGATTTAAGAGTCGAGCGAGAGAACCCGAACGAGCCAAAGAGACACGAAAGAATTTATACGAGAATCGCTAAAACTCGCACTTTAGATTAGTTATCCACGATTTCGTATCTGACTCACTCGCATGTATGAGAACCAACTTACATATATTCATATATACATATATATACATATATATATATGTATATCCGCGAACGAGCTGAACACGTAATACGCGATAACGCATTAGCGAAAGCGAGAGTTACACATCACCGCACCTTGATTCATCACATGCCGCATGCCGCGCGCCGGTGTGTTTTAATGCTGAAATTGTATATCGCTACCGTTGAAACTTATTGTCTCGCGATACACGTGTAAAACCGTATTGTACGTGCGACGGTGGATATAATTTACACATATATGCACACACACACACACGGGCATACACAAGCATGCACACTTTATGTGCGTTAATGGTCTCTTATCCGTCTCTTCGTTTAACGAGACGTGATATAAGTGTAACACATATCACACAGTCTGATGTATATAATTGGACGAGACAAAATAATGAGGTGTATGCGCATCTAAATGGGGGATAATACCGGGAGGAGTGTGTAATGGACGAGGGGGGCGGGTCGCGTGGCCGCACGCGTTTATCCGTTCGTCTCTTTTATTTTTCGTGTTTTCTTTTTTCTGTTCTATACCGGCTCACGTGCCGTCGCTACTCGCCGACGCTCGCCAATCTTTAGGAAATTTCTGCGGCGTGCGTAAAGCACGGTGTGTGAAAAACAAGTTTTGTAACGGATCGCTCTAATGCCATAATTTTATATAGAGAGAAAGAGAGAGAGAGAGAGAGAGAGAGAGAGAGAGAGAGAGAGAGAGAGAGGAGGGAGAAATTGGGGTGCGTGAGATCGAGGTCTCTTCATAGCCAGGATCATATATTTACGCCACGTGCAACGTGACCTGCGGATATGGGACGGCGATAAGGAAAATAACGACGATGTCTATATTATTATTACTTATCGCGTCGACCGCGAAGTTACATTTTTGTACATTTTACAATTCGACGCACTGAAATTGTACCGAGTAAATTTGTACATGGTACAAGTACTGTTGTAGTTACCATTATTACGTAGCATTGTGTACTGCGGTCAATGCGAGAAGCGTTTTTCTAAATAAACGCAAATTTTTTACGCCGCATCCTTACTAACACATAAATCACATTCTGGTCCAAATGACGTCATTCTCTTTTACTATGATGCTTACCATTATATATAACTATTACTATGTATATATATATGGGGCATTCCACGCTAAATCGGACTCCATTTGGCTTTTGCATCGCCGATTTCTTTGAAAATTGTTCATGATCCAGTATTGGTTGAAAGAGGTCTCCATAACTTTTTTCAATTTTTTTTCTCGAACAGTTTTCAAGATATCGACTTTTCAAAAATGACGTTACTTTTTTTTAAACGTTCGTAACTTTGCGAAAAATGGCCCAAATGCGATGTTTTTAAAAATTTCATTTTTAAACGCACGATAAAAAATATCGACAAGAAATGTCAAACCGTCTTTCTATACGATTTTCAAGTCTTAAATATAAATTGTTGATTTATAAAAAAAACCCTACTTAACGATTTTCTTGAAATTTTTTTGTATAAAACTGTCATTTATTCTACAAATTTTAAGCCTAGGTAGATAATGGGATAACGATGGGATCCATTGCTTTCGTTTCGAAAACAAAATTGAAAAAGAATCATGGAGGCCTCTTTGAACCAATACTAGAAAATACAAAATTTTCGAAAAAATCGGAGATGCAAAAGCCAAATGGTGTCCGATTTGGCGTAGAATGTTTTGAATAAACATTTTTTTCGACAAAGCTATTGTGGTTGGTTTTATCATAAGCAGAAATGCGTGTACTTATATACACAGTGCGTATATATATATTGGCACGTGGTTCACGGGTTAGATTAAGAGAGGGGCCACGTGGACGAACACGTGCGGCGAATGTGAACAAAAGCATCGAGCCACGGGTCAGGGATGTTGCATGGTGGACGATGAGTTTTCGCGCGAAAACGCAATGTGTAATATATGTTCGCGGGAGCCTTCGTCCGGTTTGGATGATTTTCGACTCGGGCGATGCGCCAACTTCCGGTGTAACAGGCAATATACGACCAAAAGTTACAACGAATTATCTCTTCTTTCTCGACAGATGGACTCAATTACATCGATATATGACTCTGGATTCTCGCAGGTTTTATTCGATTGTACTTTTGTCGCGCGACTCTACTATTCTTCGAGCGTTGTGTTCCGATGTTTCGCGTGTCCGGTGACACGGCTCCCGCCACCGCCGCCACCACCGCCGCAACACCCAACGGCTCCGAAGGAAGCGACGAGGACGGAACCATCGCTCCGTGCTGAGATGAGCGAAGCTAACAACATCCCGCGCGTAAGAACAAACCCGCGGGGGCAACAGGGGATAGACCGAGAGAAGCTGCCAGCAGAGAGCCCGCGGTAAAGGGGTTCTCACGTTACGCGTTCCGTGCGTCCAGGTGTCGGATTACTACCCCTAGCCCAGTACTCGCTCTACTCTCGTTCGACCAACCGGCCTCCGCCTCTCGTTTCTTGCACTTTTCGCTCGTTCACCTTCTCTCTCTCTCTCTCTCTCTCTCTCTCTTGCTTTCTCGCTAACGCTCTGTCTCTTCTCGACCATAATATTAAATATATATATATATATATACAGAAAGAGAGAGAGAGAGAGAGAGAGAGAGAGAGAGAGAGAGAGAGAAACTATATATATCCATACGAGTTTGCCACCAGTATCGACGCAGAACCCGATGCTGCCTTTCGCAAACGGGATAGACGGCACATTGCGCACATCAAAATCGTTTGATAGTACAAGCTGGCATAATACGCCCGATATCTCATGCATTTTCGCAACACGAACGTCGGTCCGAATTTAAAAAATATTTCATCTTTCTCTTTCCATTCCTCGCACGAATATTCCGATACGAACGCCGATAATAATTACATTATTACATCGTTAAGAAAATAATACTTTATCCGACGTGTGTCAATCGCTCGATTTCTTCTCCATCTCTCGATAGTGATCGATGACTAATAATATAACGATGATCCGTCGACCATGTGGGTCAAATATAACGTCGAGGGCAAAGAAAAACGAAAAATCCATCGCGTATAGGTAGGTACGTGTAACGCGAGTATGGCAAGACGCATAGGTACGTATTTGTATACGACGAGAGTATAAGAAAAAAAGTAATTTTAATAAAAAGCGTATGAGAAATAAGCGCATCGGTTAGAAACAAAGAGAGAAAAAACAAAACAAAGAAACAAACAAAAAATCGAGAAAAAAATGGATCAATACAGTTTCCGTGACGTTGTGGATTAAGTAACAGAGTTGCCACATACGAGGTCTAAGCAGGTGAGGGGGGACGAGAACGCGCGCGCGGACGGTCGGTAATTCAATATCAACGCGGGGAGACTATATAGCGGAGGACGACGGACCGCGAACGCTTGCGGAATATATACTTTTATACTCGATGCGTATATATATACATATATATATATATATATATATATATATATATATATATGTATACGTAATATTCACAAGGCCTAGCGCGCGAATGTGCTGAAATTCTCTACTGCGTAAAACATAACCAGCATCCATTTTGTGACCAAATAAAGTACACACACACCCCCATGTCTATATATACACCTATATATATAATGATATAAAGTATATATATATGTATATATAACATATGGGGAGACACAAAGTGAAAGAGCTGCATCGGTACAGGTGGTTTTCGAGTTCGAGACTCGACTCGAGAATGGCGGCATCATCGAACCCCCGCCATATAAGTATGGACAATATACACGCTTCGTCGCTCCTCCTCCTCCTTCTCCTCCTTCTCCTCCTCCTCCTCCACCACCACCTATGCGCAACATGCATAATGTACTCGACTGTTGCTCCGCCGGGTATATAAACACGTGCGTGTGCGTTACACCAATATATACACGAGATATGTATATATATATATATATATCAAGTAAATACATATCTCGCATGTATATATATATATGTTGTTGGCGAACGAGTATTCTACAACTTCAGGGTGGCGTCTCGCTCGAGACGCTTCCGGTGTTAAATTACCCTCAAGAGTCTGCCCGCACCCTCTTCATCCTCTCTCGCTCCTTCTACCCGCTCTCGTCGTAGCCGGGTCCCTAGAGCTCGCAGTATTTTGCGTACGCTTCTTTTCCTCTTTCCTCTTACGTGTACGGCGAACAAGCTCTCTTCTTCTCCCACTCAAGTACCTATACGTTATACATAATAACGAGTGTACCTCGCACTCAAAATGTATACACACATCGCATATTACGATGATGGACTTTCGGACAAGCGGAACCACGAGCCGGATATGACACCGGGAAGTCAAAACCTCCCCTACCATTCGTCGCATCACGGACAAGACGAATAAAAATTGGCGGTATTACCTATATTAACGCGCTTCGTGCAACCCTCGATCTTATATCGCGTATCTGATTCCAACTTTTGTCCACTGCCCAATTTTGCCCCAACCTCCCCTACCTACACCAATTTTCGTACGAACAAAAATAAAATCACGCAATTATGACCCTCGCAGCAGGACAAAATTCAACACAAATAAGGAGTGTCGACAGTTCTTTATTCATGCAAGGTTTGACTCAAGGAGGCAATATCGATAGATCGTTACCGAGCAGCTAAATCTGTATACATAAACGTATAACATAAACGTTACATACCGAAGAAATGTCAAGATTCTCTTTCGAATAAAAAACTCGCGTACGTGCTGGTTCGGTGATGTACAATATGGTTATGGCTATAGATCACGAGAAGGCAGCAGAGAGAGAGAGAGAGAGAGAGAGAGAGAGAGAGAGAGAGAGAGAGAGAGAGAGAGAGAGAGAGGGAGGGAGAAGGAGACCCGACGTGGTGCACGAGCTCGCGTGGGCCAAGTCGAGATGCTACGTACGCAGATCGAAGGCGCTCGATCGCCTCGTTGTGTGTGCTCCTTGGCACTGGTGAAAAATAAGAAGAAACAAAAAAAATAACAGAAGAAAAATAAAAAATTAAATGAAAAAGAAAAAACTACGACTAAGTAGGGAGAGGAGCGCGCGCGTGTGGGAGTCCCGGGGTGGCCACCTGTCCGAGCGATTGCGGTACTGTGGTATGCACCGATAACATCAAAAAGCTGTGAACACGATAGTATAGATATATATATATATATATATATATATATATACATATACACTGGGTAAACCAAACGACGAACGCCCAACGCGCTATGTATACCATATAATAGTATATAGGTACATACATGGATATAGCTGAGAAAGCCAAGAGAGCACTGTAACTCACCACCACGCACGACGAATTATAGTCTGGCCCAGGGAGAACGTGCATGGTCCAAGGGCTTCACCTCACTCTCCCTCTTTCTCTCTCTCTCTCTTACTCTATCTTACCTCCGCCTCCGCCTCCACCGCCTTTTCCGACACCGCTTCGTCGAATCTCCCTCGTCTTTTTCTTTCTCTTCGTTTCTTCGTTTCTTGCTCCTATCCAACTTAACCACATTGTCATCGCCTCACATTCATATTCGCAATAATAATCCGGCTTTTCTATTTTACTTATCCAATAAACGAAATCGTAAGTACTTTTGAGATTTTATGGAGAAACCGTTCGAAATATTATCATAAAATTTATTTCCGAATGTTAGTAAAATGTACTGTCGAACGTTATCATTAAGCCCTTCCGACTGTTATCGAAATGAATTTTTATAATTTGATCGGAACGTCGCGTTACTATTAAACGTTATTGTTTCAATAACGTTGGAGCTTTAACCCTTTCATAAGCACGATATAAATTTTCATAAAAATTTGAATATTCACCTACCTTAGGTTTTATTTATATTGTTACAACTATTATTTGCTCCTCTGTTATTTTTAACTTTCCCCTCAAAATTAGGGAAGGTGGGACCTATGTCACATGTCAAAGATGGGAATACTTCAAACCAGTGCCCATAGGCGAACTGAAAGTGGGTGGGAAAATTAGATCCCGCAATGCCTATGAAAGAAGGAAAACGTGGGTGAAAGAGCGTCGGAGGACTCTCAGTTGTTGCCGAAAAAGATTTCTCTCGATGTGTCCGAGGCGCAGACTGTGTACAGGATAACACCGGCGATTTATCAGCATCGAAATATATAGGATAGCTGCTTACCGATGCGGCGAACCCCGTTAAAGTACCATCGTCGTACTTCCTCCCGGTGAGCTACCCGCGGATGAGTGAATTTTTAGGTACACATGGAACAAAGCATCCCTTGATTACACCGATATATACGTATAGTAGGCTAATAACACGTACAATGGCGAAAACATCGCGGAGCGGTAGCAAGGATTCTTTAATATTCTTCGATCTGCGAAAAAATTACTCGCGTATACAGGATGAAACATTTAAACTGGCAAACCTGAAATACACGAGAATAACTTATTTGAGAAACATGTTTTTTTTTACTTTTCGAAAGAAAGCTTAGTTTTAACATCTGGACATCATTCGTTTAATGTTATTGTTGTAAACCCTCAAAACCCTCATAAAACGAGAGGGTCGAGTAAAAAAAAGTTTCAAACAAAAGTTTCTTATATTTTTACGTAGAGTGACAAAATTTATTTGAAAAAGTATAAGTTTCCTTTGAAATAAAGGAAGTTAACCTCGAAATGATTTTCAAAATCTCTATTAAATTCAAAAGGAACAATGCAATTTTCTATTCTCATTGGAACCACGCAACTGTTGTACGAAACGATCATTTCCTCGATCGATTTATTTTCAAGTTATTTAGGATTGTCACGCTAAATGCCTCATCCTGTATACGATATTATTAACGCATGAGACAGAACACAGTATCGACGTTGCGTGGCCAACCCCTCTCTCTCTCTCTCCAATCGTGTACAGATAAGGTATCTCGCTTCTTCCAATTTTCCTATGGCATCGAATGCGGATATATGCGCACGTGTGACACGTCATGTATATATTAGCTATTTTATAAATATAGGGGCGTGTATGGGTATACACATATATATATACGCGCGTCCTAACGCCGCGAGGTACAGAGCGGGGAGATAAAATAGAGATAAAGTAACAGGATGCCTACGCTCGATCATAATTTGACAAATATAAAATGACAATCGGAGAATATAATAGATATTATCGCGTTGGTACAGTCCCGGGGAGACCTCGGTGAAGCTGGCATATGTTATACGTATACCTATATTTCGAGATGCGGAGGGGTGTCTACGAGAATTCCCACGAGAGGCTCAAACCAAAAGTGTCATGTCCGTTGCACACTAGTGGAAACCCGGCAAGTATTGTTCCGACTCGAACGAGCGAGAAGAACGAAACTCACCCTTGTTCGCGTATGGCGTTCATTAATGGAAAGTCGAGCACGATAATCCTACTGTTTGCATTAACGTTATTTAATTCGTCGATAGGGTTGGCACATTATGGGATTGAATCGAGGAATATTGATATTGCTGCTAAAACGTAGCAAAGAATTTTTTTAATAGATAGTTTTTATCTATATTATTTCTAAACATTTTCTTATATATATATATATATTGTACGTTATAGTACACGTGTGTTCTATCGTTATCGGTATGACGAAAGAAAGAACGCCCATCGATATCGCCCACCAACCGCGTTTATTAAACGTTGACTATCTACCCATTATCAGAATTGATAACGTTTCACTCCGTTTGTATATCATTTGTAATTATAAGCTATTCCACGGTACTTAATCGAAGCATTTAAATTATCGAAATCAAGCAATAATTTTCCAAGATTAATCGAGCTTTGAATAGTTTTACGTTGAATTTATTTAATTACTTTGTACAAAGACCTACTGTCGTCTTGCCTTGTTATCAAACTTTAATCGTTGACGCGATGAAACAGTTTCACTACTTTTTATAACCCTACGATCGTCTGTTTTCGAAAAATATGCTTCGATAAACACTACTTTGACTTCAATTATTTTCCAATTCGAGGGTTGAAGCTTTCTGGAGTGTTTCATTTTTAGCCTTGTATTCACACGATCACACGCCATTTTTTATGACCATTCTGTCGCTATTCATCTATCGGTATGTCTGTTTCCTTCCCGCCCTCTGCTTTTCTCTCTCACTCTCCGATAGAATAGGATACCGATGGAAGAATTAAAATTACGTTGGCTTCGTTTGGCATTGGTCCGTGCGGTTTCCATGGTCGCCCCGCCGTCGTCAATCCCGCCGCGCGCGCGCATATTCATCGATCCTTCGTGTGCATGTCCCTTGTCTGCGCATGGAGTCAAAAATATCTTCTCTACCCCTTATATATATATATATATATATTCGCCTTTCCGTTATTAACATAGATGGCAAGTCACCCTCACCCTTTTTCCCCCGTTAAAGATGGGTCGATCAGAAGAGGATATATTCGAAGATAGGGATCTAAAATTTTTCGCATGCATGTTTTTGAAAGGTGCTTTATGGCCTTGCGTGCAAACTGATTTACCACACCTAGTTCGCGAGTTATGCAGGATGCGAATCGCACTATGGACGTATTATTGATAATTCGCGGGTCGAGGCAGCTATTTGATAACAAAAAAATAATACGATTCTAAATGGTAGAAGTGGATGAAATGTTCATAATATTGTTATTCGATATACGAACGATCGGAAAGTACGACATGGATCGGCCATGTATGGAAATTACCGCCTCTGTATTGTTAAACTTGGAAAATGAATTTAAGTTTCATTCTTAAAATTGCCATTCAATTATAAGCCGTTGATTATATCGTAATATTTAATTCTTCAACTTTTGGCATTATTTTCTACAAAATTGAATTTTCCGAGACTATTCTTTTAACTCTAACATTAATATTATCTCTGTAGAATCGTCACCGCATCCTTCAATCCATTATTGTTATTATTATTTATTTTTGGTTGCTATTATTATTGTTATGATTATTATTATTATTAATGTGCAAGTGAACACGATGCACCTAACGCATAAAGGTAATATACGTAGATACCTACCTATCTCGTAGACAGACGAATTTATCTAAACGATATACTCGTCGATCATTATTTCCTGACCAAATGATGATCGGTCGGTGATACAGCTGAGCCGATCAACTAGGGAAATCTTATTCACCCTTATCCGCATATACCTATACTATACCGCGAGATTTACATGGAACCGGTCGACCCGATGAAATTTATATCCGATCGTAATGCTAAGCGGTTGGACTCGAAAATCTTTTCAAATGTCGGTACCTCACACAGGTATATATATATATAGCTATATAACGCAGTGTATCACACTTCGCTACGATGAAAATTGTTGACGAACGTGCATTATATCATTCCGCAAGCGCGTTTATAAAAGACTCGCGCGATGCGAGTGTACGTATGTGTACCTACACGTGCACACGCGTACGAGTAAAAATATGGAGGAAGTGCATGGATGAATGGGGATGGTGGCCACGATGCAATTACCGTGGTATTCAAACGCTCTCGACGGGGCCTCTCTCTCTCTCTCTCTCTGCTCTCCTTCTATGCCAGGCATTCGAACGAATTCTTACGTCGCCCCGCTCCCGCGTTTACAAAAACTGCGATGGTACTACTTGTACAATGTACCATGGCATAATACCTAATATATATATATACGTATGTGTGTTTGCCTGTATGTATGTGTCTTATAGGAACAGCATATATACCTGGCGCCTCCATAAGAGTTTTGGCGCAGCCTTTTTTCCATTTACCTATACACTCACACATACGCCTCGTATACGCACGTCGCATGTATACCATACCGATTATGTCGTCGTTGCTCTCCTTCAGCCTTCGAACCTGATGATTATTATTCTATAGGTACATGCACGAGTATATATATATATAGAACCGAGGTACCACGCGGTGGTACCTTTTCTTCATTTATATCGTCCCTTTTTCCTCGTGAACGCTGCTCTCTTGACGTTTTTTCACCGGCATTGTTGCGCAACGCGCATATACGACAAAGGAAATCAATGGTCCCCTCCCTGTCGACTCTCGGCCGCTGAGCATTGCACTCGTGACCTTAATTGTAACCGCGGACGTGTTTGGGGGAGGTTTGCCCCGCGTTCGTTAGGAATGATATCTTACATATATAGATGTAAAAAAAATTATTCCTCGAGATTTAGAACGGGATCGTATTCAGCGATGTAATTCTGTAAATTTGTCGAATTTCTCGTCTTTATCTTCGATTATCGGCGATCATGTTCGACCTTGAAACGAAATTGCCGTATCGTATGTTCGAATTTCCGGAACGCAACGATCGCGCGGGGAGGATATCCGGCGGAATGAGACTTTCAATATGAACGGATCTCTCATCGTTCCGGGAAGCGGAGAGGCTTATATGTATTATTTGTATGGCTCAGCGGGAGATACAACCGCGCGCGTCTTCTTCTATATATATATATGCTTGTATTTGTACCGAGGGAGGGCGCACTCTTGTGCAAAAACGGTCTTCCATCTCGCGTTTCAGTTATCTCTCGTTTGTCCGCCATTCCCTCACGAAAATCTCACAATGAATCGTATGTCTTAATTATTGAGGTTCTCTCTCTCTCTCTCTTTTTCTTTCTTTCTCGAAATTGAAGATGAAAATAATGAAACGAAATGGGGTGTAATAAAATGAAAGATTTGCAAATGGGTTTGATATAAATCGAATGAAAAAAGATGTGAAAAATTGTTGAATTAAGAAGGGGCGAGGGTTGGTGGCGGGTACGAGTGGAAGAAAGAGAGCAACAAATTTCCGGGAAAGAGGTCCATGGAATACCAGAGCACATGGCGCGGTGGGCATTACGGAAGGACAGCTAGCTCGGACGCGTCCATGCTGTGTCCCACGTCAATCATGCGTATACCAACACTAAACTGCTGCTCGCGTAAAACAAACGACTCGGTTGTTTCGCCGAGCCAGCTTGGTTCTCTCTCCGACTCTCTTCTTCTCATTCCCTCTTTCTCTCTCTCTCTCTCTCTCTCTCTCTGTCTCTCGCGACGGAATAAGCGGACGAGTAGGTCTCTAGGGGACTCGTACTTAATACCTCGAACGAAGAATCTCTCGCATCCGCGTGCATTATTTTAGGAGCGAGAACGATGCGGCGACAAACCAACGTGATGGCGGAGTATTTTTCTACGGACTTGTTGCGTAGCGCTCGAGAAACGTCTGTAAAAACACGACGGCAAGATGGTAGGTAAGTACTTGATCCCTATATAACGTTCTTTCGGTCACATATTTCGTACAAAGTTGGGTACACGGAGCTTCGTTCGACGTACCGTCGCCAGTATCCCGGTTTCAGGAGAAAAACAAAGTAGAGGAAAATATAAATACGCCGGTTCGTTTCATTGAAATTGTCAATGGCGATGTCGAGGAGATCCCGGAAGTTCTGGTCAACACGTGCCAATGATATTTTTACCCTGGTGCGTCGGCTGAATCGACCGACTACCGTCGGCCAATGTCACAAGAGTGACATAGGAGCGTCTCGTATCGTTGGCCACTTTCGTCGACGTATGATCCACAATTGTACGTCCTTCGAAATTTCCGCGACTAGCACGTGATAAACGCTCTTAGGTATTTCGCATCGACGAGATTTCGACGAGTGGGGGGGTTGGCTTAGGTTGTCGAGGATCAAACGTGAATCTGAACATCGCTCTACATCACACAAGTTCTAGAAACTTTCGCAGAAACTCATCGAGCAGACATCTTGTTGCGCGGAAACTCGGTAATTGTTGGCAGATCTGACAATAAATTAAAAGTTTACGAGTGGTCATGCGGCTTATACATTGAACCTCTCAATGTCGAAGTCTCGATCCCGAGGTCATACCTACCCTCAACAATATTTTCAAGGTTACCTACTTTCCTATGCGTTCATTATCCTTTGCGCCAAGAGAATCATCCCAGACGCACGAAATATCACTTACAGATACGAAAATATCGATGCCTCGAATATTTTTAAACGATAATTATGACGCGCGTTAATTTTTAATATAAAACCGTAAGTAATTAATATTCCTCGGAACGTCGAAACATCGGAAACTCGCAAGCTCGTATACAAGATATTCATCGGCTTTAAAGTCTGCGTAATGTAAAAGTTGAAAATGTAATTTACCTACGAATGAAGAACGCGTTCGAATCGAAGTTTCGTATTACCGCGAGGTCGCCCCGAGTCACGATAACTCGCCGGTTACCCATAATAGTAAGTACCTAATTGCAAAATCGTAGATGAGAAGGCCGAGTCCGATTGCCCACAATTATAAAAAAAAATACGCGAGGCATCGTTATTCAACATCGCGCGCGTTACCTCCATGCACGATACATCATCAAGGTATAACGAAGTGAGAGGCACCAAGGCAAAAGCAGATCGATGCATTGAATTTCAAATCTCGCGTTACCTCATCATCGCTGCGCATGCGCCAATTCCCGCGAACCCCGCGATAGGAAAATAAGTTACGGGGCTGCCGTTGATGGATGGAGGGATGACTCGACCTCGAGCGATCGAGTACTTACATTTTTTTTCCCCGCAAACGACCGTGCGTCAAGACTAAACGATAATAAAAAAAAAAAACGTAGAGAGGGTCGCGGACGTATAGCGTCCCGGGCGGAAGGGTTGGCGAGATGGGTGGGTATGAGGGAGCTAGGGGGGGGGGGGGAGTTCTGTTGTCGCTAGTTAGATACTCGACGGGTAGGTGTCCGTACGTACGAGGGGTGGCGAATAATGAGACTTATTTACAGGGCTCGTCTTCCCAGTGGCGAGTCCGTCGGCGATATGGTGGACGCGACCACGCCCACCGGCCAATCGGCTTTCCGGCTGGCGAGACATGCGCAGAATCCTTCCGGAGCGCGCGTCCCTCGCTACGTGGGATACGTGTCTTATAGTTACAGGGAACTCCGCCTCTCTTGCCACGGCTCCTCCGTACTCTAGAGCGCGACGAGCCCTAGAGACTCGTGTCCGAAAGACGAAGACAGCGCGTACCGAAGGATCGTGTGTGTGCGAGCGAGTGAGCGAGGGTGCGCGCGCGCGCTCCGGCCGCGGCCGTGGTCCGCAGCCGCATCCGCATCTCCTTCTCGGCGCAAAACTATCGCCAGTCGTCTCGGATGCGTGCGTTGGTCAACATCTTTCGCGCGAAACATCAATTTCTTTTTTACCGGGGGGATCTAATCCCCGTCGCCTCGGTTCGGCCCGTATCGTAAATGTAAATCTAGTCGAGACCGGAAATTCGGTTCACCCGGCGACGAAGCTCGCGAGTTGATTGTCGGGATTGGGGTGGAGAAACGAAAAGAAAAAATAGTGATGGTAGCGGCTCGCGATGACGCCGACGATCCTAAAATACGCACGCACGAGGTACGAGTGAATTTTTATCACATGGAATTACGCAGCCGTATTTCGTTCGACGTCGATGACATTTTACGGAACGATAACGCATCTGTGACGCGGAACGTCGAGTCGTAATCGCGTTTCGGGCTCGCGAATCGAACGCGAATCGAACGCGACGAACGCGACGAACGTATATCACAACGGTAAATAAGCTTTAAGATCCATGATTCCGTGTACGGAACGCTTGAGTCTCTCGTACGGAAGCGCGGGTCGCGCAACAACCCTTCGATCTAGTGGTAAATGTACGGTGGTAGCGCGATTCCCCGACTCGTGGGCAGAAGAAATATCGAGAGGTATTCGAATGGTCGTCGTCGCCGTCGTCGTCGTCGTCGTCGTCGGATTCTCTTGGACCAAAAGTTAACGCTAATAATAGAGGCTGAGTGTCGGAGAGCTCGAGGGCGCGCGGTTTCTCGAGGCTCGCTTTCGGAGTAATAAAAAAGAAAGAAGAAAACGAAAAAGAAGTAAAAAAAAAAAAAAAGGAAAAACGAAAAGAGAGAAGTTGCTACGTACGTGCAAGTGTATGGGTGCGCGTGTGTGTGTACGTGGGTGTTTGTGTGCGTGTGTGCGTGCGCGAGAGGACCAAGATAGCTGGGGAGAGACTATAAATACGCGCGTGCGCGCATGTGGAAGAAAACTCGCGGCGTGCCGGCGGCCTGCGATCGAGTCGGACCGATGCGTCTACCCGTTCTCATCCTCGAACCTCTCTCCTCTCTCTCTCTCTCTCGTAAACTCTTGGATTTCACGCTTCGATAATCCATCGGTTATCGAATATCCCGAGTGATCAAGATTCGTTACTTCTTCCGGGAAAACGTTCGCGAGATATATCGTCCGGGATCGGCCCGGAAACTCGCATCGCCAAGTTCTCCGCGCGTTTCCACATTCACACCGTCGCCATAATCGCCGAGAAACGAATAGAGAGACGAGAAAGATCTATGAGGAATAAATCGCACGCACAAAAAGATGGTCTAGGAAGATAGGTAATATAAGAAAGGAGAGACTTTGGTGGCTGACGGTGAGACGCGAGAGACCGACGAGTCGAAGGCAAAAATCGCGCCGCTGGTAATCGGATATGTGTAATAATAAGCCGCCCGGTGTAACGCAAGACAATATTAAGCGGACAAGTTGAAAGCCTGAAGGCGGTGGAACGTTCGTGCGGAATAACGATGAGATGCGAGGGGTGGGGCAACGAGGGGTCGCCTCTCTATACACATATCTACACGCGGGAACGACTTCGTCTATAGTCTGTTATTATAGTACGCTAATACACGAGAGAGTGTCGAGTGGTGAAAAATCGGCCGACCAGCCGGTGAGTCGACGGAAAAACGGGGATTATTATACGTACGTATTATATCCGCGCGTATACGGTTAATCGTTCTAAGGGTGTCGCTCACTGAATGCGCCGGTTTCTTTTAACGCATATACCAGCCTGTCGGTAGACGCACATAGACCACCCTTTTAATTATTCCTTTTCGTCGCGATATTCCGCATTTCGCGCCTTTTCCTCAGTTTCATTCCACGTCGATATAACCGAGCGTCGTCAACACCGTCGTGTTTATACGCAAGTTTCGATTCGGCTAATCTCCGCATCGTTCGCTATTATCGCATGCGTTGCGCGAGCGTTGGACACAATCGTTTCGTTAAACAGACGCGTTTGATATAAAACAAAGGAAAAAAAAGGGAAACGTGGACTGTCGCGGGCTGGCCGCGTTGTGGCCTCGCCTAAAAATATCCGATCGTTTCGCTCGTTCGCGTCGCATGCACGTACTTGGCCCACATAAGAAACAGATGCGTTTACACACGCGTTTCGTACATGTCCCTCGTTCGACCAACGAAAAGATTAGTAATTTAGAACGAGGAAGATAGGATAACGTCGACGAAGCTCGAACGTGCGTACGAATTTATAAATGCGCACGAAACTGTTCGGGGAATTGGAAGGATCGTACGACGCGAAAATGGAATGGCCGATACGAAAGTTCGCAACGAGGACGACGACGAAGAAGAAAAACAGTGTCGAGGGCTAACCGTGGAGGGTTTCGCTGTTCGATGTTGCAAAGGAGCTTGCGCGATCGAACGAACGATAAAAATTAAACGAAATACAGTGTATATCGGTGCGTGTGTGCGCGCAAGGTGATTTACGTTTAATAAAACAAAAGCACCGATATATATATAATAACTCACTGCGGGGAGTTGGTTCATCGTGGAGGGTGGAAGACACAACGTAGTTGGGCCCGGGGGCGTAGTGGGCCACATCGGCGATGCCGAGCAGGTGATGATGGGCTACGGTGGTGCAGGTGTGACCAGCGGTGGTGGTGGAAGTGGTAACGGGCCTATGACACCGTCGGTCGGTGGTGCCGGTGGAGCAACGACCGGCACGATCGACGTTATCGTCGGTGGTTCGACGAGTGACTACAGTCCGCAGGGGACACCCAACTCGTTGGGTGGCCACGCGACCGGGTCCGTCGATGCCGCTGGACCTTATGGTCCACCCGGCGGTGTTACGGGGCTGACCACCTACAGCCCTCAGGATAGTCCGACGAGTTCGGCGGGTGGCAGTACCGCGACCGTTACCGCTGCTGCTGCCGCTGCCGCCGCCGCTAATGGACATTTACCCAGCTTCGGTTTCACACAGGAACAAGTCGCGTGTGTCTGCGAGGTGAGTTTTCTCCAACCTTTGTGTCCATGTACATATAGTATAGATATATATATGTAGTTTAATATACGTCACCTCGCATCACCTTTCTCGTTAAATTCTCCACTCTCATTAGTAAGAAATTTTTAAAACGGCGGTGTTACACGCTTCGAGCGCTTCGAAAACGCGAGTCGTGAATTCTTCGGTGCCAGGCGACCGATCGTGGCCGAGATTTGAGTTCGTCGATGCGATAAGGTTCGTAAAGAATAGCGAGGCTTTGTTTTAGATGAACGCAGCCTGTAACACCGTCGTCGTTTCCTGTTTTGTTATTTCATATTATGACGCGCCTAATCTACCTATCGTTTGGCTATCGTTCGCACGAAATGTGACTGTAACGATGCTTCGTACATTCTAATCCAAATTGCACTTGAACGTGATAAAATTTGATCGAAAGTTGCAAATTTTTTACACGTGGGTATCGGTAAAATACTTGCCAATTTTCAAGGTCATTTGAGGTATGGATTTCATGGAATTATAGTGTTTCAAAATTTGTATGCAACATTTCATGAAATATTGTATCAGCCACGACAAGTTGATGACGAGAAAACATGAAATTTCTTCAAAAGTTGAAAAACTGTCGTATTTGCTTTGACCAAATTGTTTCATAAAATTAATATTCTTGATATTTGCGATATGGCTAATTTTCCAATATTATCTTTTCTCATACTTATCGTTAATATTTTTTCGAGTTGATGTAACGCGCGAACGTGCCATTTTTTCAAATTTATTCAGTTATATATATCGTACTTTTATATTTGGCACGGAGAGCAAACGTTATATTGAATATTTACAACGATAATGGAATAATGAATCACGTTGTAAAATGTCAAATCACCGACGGACCGACTATAACTCCGTATCCTTCTCACATACCACTTTAACGTAAGATTACACACGTTTGATTATATCGCGTTATACATAACGCGCGATACAGCCCGGCCTCTGTCTCATATTAGTAGATATACACGAGTATTAGTGTTGTACTTTTGTGTTATAATCTCTCATCGTCTCGCACGCATGATTAGCTCTCTTCCCTTTCTCTCTTTCGTTCTCTCGCTCACCTTTCACTCTTTCGCGCGTCGAGAAAGCTCGCTTCGTTAATACCGATTATAATTGAATTTATACGGTGGCAGATTGTCAGTGACGATGATGACGATGATGATGACGACGGTGGTTGTGGTGGTGGTGGTGGTGGTGGTGGTAATGTTGGTGGCCGACGATATATTATCTACCTTAAAGACGTTAATAAAGTTGTCAACGTTTAGCGCAGTCTAGTAATAAAGATCGCCGCGCGTGTTGGCTAGACGCGCGTCGTTAACTCCTTCAGCCCTCGTCACACGTCGACTCTCAAGCTTTTAGAAGAAAAAAAAAACGATATATCGTACGCGGACGTTGATACGCTCGAAGATGACACGATGTAATGGCAATTGATCGAATACAACGCGTTAATATAGAACGTATACGTATGTTGGCAATATTTTATTTCGGATCTCGTGTGACGAGTGCGCTAGTTGTCTTGTATCGTTGCATCTGCTTATCACGAGGGGAAGGGGGTAAAATTGTTAACGTGGATAAAGATATTGTGGTTATAGTATTACGGTGGGTAGCTCGTGATCGCCAATTATTGATCAGCATCGAAGATAAGATACAAAAAAATTCGTAAGCGTG
The DNA here is from genome assembly GCA_951802705.1 of Netelia virgata. Lineage (NCBI taxonomy): Eukaryota > Metazoa > Arthropoda > Insecta > Hymenoptera > Ichneumonidae > Netelia > Netelia virgata. The sequence continues at coordinate 34,737,266 of OX637864.1, read as the reverse complement.
ATCAAAAAAAACTTTCGATATTTGAGACGATAAGAGAAATATCAAGAGACGGTAATGATGACGATGATGATGATGATGATGATGATGATGATGATGTTGATGATGATGACGATGATATAGTATACAAGATGAACTAGAGCAAGAGGAGAGACCGGGATGAGTTCTGCCGACTAACAGTGTGCCCCCCCTGTCTATCGTCTTCAAGGCGATGGTGTCGTCTGTGCAGGTACTGCAACAGTCCGGCTCGGTCGACAGGCTCAGCAGGTTCCTGTGGTCTTTACCGGCGTGCGCCAGACTTCACAGGCACGAGAGTGTCCTGAAAGCCAAAGCTATCGTCGCCTTTCATCGTTGTAACTTCAAGGAGCTGTACAAAATTCTCGAGACTCACACGTTCAGTCCTCAGAATCATCCGAAGCTACAGACATTGTGGCTCAAGGCGCATTACATCGAGGCCGAGAGACTGCGAGGGAGATCGCTCGGTGCCGTCGGTCAGTATACATATTTTTATTAATATATACATATATGTTTGTTTCATCCCTTATACTTAGGGGAGAGATGAACGCGAGATTAGTAAGTAGCGAGTGGAGAGACTGTACTCGAATTCGTGAACGCGAAAAACCGGATCACAGGAAAGTCCTGGGTACAATAAATTTATATATAATTGTAGGAAAGGTCGTAAAGAATAAACGTTTTCCAAATGGCGATATGTAATGGGTCTTAGATAGTTTTGAAAAATGAACGCTTTATTATGCGCATGAGCTCATTGCCGTAGACTTTTTGAATTCGGAGATCCGAGCGAGTTAACCGCTGGACCGAAAAGATCGTTACGAATGGAACAACCGTTTATGGCTTTAATGATTCACTTCTTGCCTCGAAATCATGACATTTTATAGCAAGGAAGAAAATCCTTGTTGACCTTCGTCGCGAAAAATACATTCCCGTTGATTTTTATTATAACCATGGAAAAGAAAAATTATAATCTCGTCTCTTAATAATGGGACAAAGTAAGTCCATTAGTTTGTAGGATATGCTTAGAAATCGGGTGGCCCATTTATTAAGACAGTCTATCGACGATATGCTTGGGTTTCGCTTCAAATTCGATAAACAAATTTCATCGGCTTATTTTGAATATTTATCAGCAAGTTTGATTAAATCTCTCCCCTACATACACATTTTCTTCACCTACAAAATAAATTTCAAAGTTATGTTTACACAGTGCAGATTTATCGGTTGAATGGACCGCGTAAATCATTTACAATCGTAGGAATGAATCGATTTAATTATCAAGTTAACTCATTTCCTTTTGCACTATTGGGTTATTAATCCCTCGGACTACTTTTCAACAACAGTCGCCGTTTCAAGCCACCTGAAAAAATAAGAGAGAGAAACAAAAGTTCGATAACTCGCATTTCGATAATTTCGATAATTTTTCTGATACGTACAGGCAAGTATCGGGTCAGACGCAAGTTTCCATTGCCAAGGACAATCTGGGACGGTGAGGAAACTTCCTACTGTTTCAAAGAAAAGTCGAGAAGTGTATTGAGAGAATGGTACGCAGCGAATCCTTATCCGTCGCCGCGTGAGAAGAGAGAACTCGCGGAAAATACGGGTCTTACGACGACGCAAGTCAGCAATTGGTTCAAGAACAGAAGACAGCGAGATCGAGCGGCGGAACACAGGTCAGTGTATATATCGTTAATATTGGCGCGATTTATCAACGTTACACGAGACAATCGGAATATTAAAATAAATTGCCTTAGCGATCGGGCTCCGGATAAATCGATAAATAATCCGACCAAATGATAAATTCCCTAGGCGTAAATTATTACGAGATCCAGAATTCTCTCGTGTATCTCCCAATAAATTTCGTTTCCCTGAGAGATTATTTCACCCGCGAAAAAAGTAAAGCCGAAAAGCTTCTGTTACCGATCGAATAAGTTTCACGTCGTCTCGGCTAACGTTCGCGTCGTCGAGCATTAATGAAAAACCGACGGATGTTCGTTAAGGGCGTTAACAACTTCCGGGAACGTTTACCGCACATTTCCTCGTTGCCAAGAGACAGCGTACGTGCAGAAAAAAACGCATCCCGACCGAGAGCTCGTCTCCGGCTCGCATGCTGTCGGTGGAAGCGAATACCGAGAGAACCGACGGCGTATATAGCAAGTGTTGTTCCGAAGGTCGTTGCCCCACATCCGAAATTAGATCAAGCCGGCGTGTTCTCCTCGATGAAACGTCGAGAGGGAACGCAAACTCTCCGAAAACTAAACGGCGTAACGCGTGACGGTCTGCGCTGCGCGGAGCGTTATAGGTAGGTATTTGCGTAACATGAGCCTGGTAGCGAAATTTGGGAGCCTAACGAGGTATATCATTGTAGGCTGTTGTACCAAGTCGCGTTTCGGTAACCAAACTTTCTTCCTCTTCTTCAAGAAACGAAACGATTTAAGACATTTTTCATTTCACTATTCAACGATGAGCGCATTTATTATTCGTTCAAACGTATCGAAACGTTAAACGATTATTATCAAATATAATTCGATTTTTTAATTTCACCGAATTTTATTTATTCGAATAATAGCAAAATGCAAATAAGGGTAATAATTCGTTGATTTATCGGACGTGATGCGACGACACGGGGGCAGATCGTGGTAGAATTCACCCTCCGGTTTGTCTCGCCGTGAAATGTGCGGAGAGTATCGCGGTATAGATACTGGCGTATTACATACGTGCATTAAGTTCATGCCGCTTTAGGGTGGACAACGAGGGTGAGAGAAAGGCAGAGAGAGAGAGAGAGAGAGAGAGAGAAGATAAAAAGAACGAGAATGCATGAGATCCGTGCCGGCAGTGTCCCGTCGCGGTTCGATCGCGCGAAGGAGGAAGTGGGAAGCACTACGCGTCACACACTACGCGGGGAATGGTATCGAATTTCTTATGGCTTCTGTGTATTCCCATGGCCGTGACGGGCCAACGGCAACGAAAGGCGAAGAGACGTCCTGCTGGACGCGTACGTCCGTCTCCGAGTTTCCCCGGTACTATATATATATATATACTTGCCGTTTGTGCGTCTCTCTCGGGTGGATGATGCACGCGGACCGTTACCGCGTTCCATGCTCGAGGTGCGTTCGCCACCACCACGGGTTATACGGGGTATACATATATTCGCGCGTGTATATTAATTACAGGAAATCCCACAAAGTTGATGGTCCCAGCCTCGAGGGTACGTTGTCATTTTTTTTTTTTTTTTTTTTTTTTTTTTTTTTTCGAAAGTGAACGACTCACGGATATTAATTGGTTGTCTATATCGACGAAATGTTACGAGAACCTTTCGAATAAAGGGAAGGGAAGAGGAGAATAGTTGCGATTCGTACACGATTTTTCATGAATAGAACTTTTTTTATATTTTGAATATTTTTCTTTCGGTGGTCCATTGGTGAAGACTCGCCTCTCGATATAAACAGTGGAGTAAACGAGCTCCATTCGCGAATAATTTGTCGAGCGATAAACGACCGACGACAGCGTATCATCAGCGGCTTAACACTCGTTCGGCCGAATTCTCTTGGGGCGTTCTCGCGGGGCGGAGACGAGAGGCCTCCTCGTCTCTCTTGATATTGTACGCCGTGCGCAGTTTCTTTTTATCACGGCCTGTTCGTTGCTCCCGCGTTCCCCGCGATCGCTGATATGCGTTGCGGACCCCTTGGGACGGGGGCGTCTCGTTCGGGGCGTCTGTACATGCTCGGGTATTCTCGGGTACGAGAGACTGAAAGTGAAAAAGGAATACAGACAAGATTGGCGTTTGGTCTCGTGGGAATCATTATCTCGCGCAGTTAAAAGTCAGTGTCATCGATACGGCTATATTCAATTATTGCTGGGTAATATGGACCAAGGAAATAAAATGAGATAAAAGCGATTGCTTTCGAAATCGAAGATCCGATAGGAAATTTCGTGCTAAGCGTTTTCTGAAAACATTTTTCGAAGTGATGAAACGATCAATGGCAACGCGAGTCGATGATCGGCTAAGCGATATCGTTTTATTTCCTAGTTTCGTCGAGCTCGAAAATTTTTTCCGGGAGAGGGATTCGAACCCCGAACAATCGGGTGACAGTCCATCGCTTTACCGACTATGCCACGATTCATTTTGTAAAATTGTCGTATTATACTTATAAGAATTCATCGAATATATATATATATATGACATACGGGCACGTTTGTGATGCATATGTAATGTCACAGTACGGCCTGTGCTACCGGATACCGTTCTTACCGAGAAAAGCTAGTACGCGTTTCCTTCTCGACTCTCTATGGATCTTAAATTTTCTGCACCGTATGCGCGTGCTCTGCATTTTACGCTTACGCTATACCGGCCATGTATACGAAGCTGGGCCGCGAGGCTTATCAATCGCTTATGATACACCGATTCCTCCAACCCTCTCTCCTATATACACATTTCTTCTTCTTCCTCGTATTACTATTGTTATTGTTTATTTAACGCGAGCGGATAAGCGAGCAAGCATCGCTGTGCCGACGCGGCGTCGTTTATTAATCTTATCGGTGTTACTTTTTCTTCGCCTTTATACGAGTAACCATAACAATTTATCTCTAATATAAAATAATGCGATTAGCATGATCGCGAACCTTCGTGGATCAGCAGTATCCCCGGCGTCACGAGAGTGGACCGAGATGTTTGCGGAGCGTTTTGCCATAATCTACATAACTGTATACAAACATATATATATATATCGTGATATGAGACATAATGATGTCGTCTCGGCGTCAGCACATTTATATACCGACGCACCGCGATATAGACGAACGTATTAATTCGGCGATGGTTTCGTGCGGCAAAAATAAGGAGCAATTTAAAAAAATGTG
>OX637864.1:34722400-34727400 GCA_951802705.1 Netelia virgata | reverse complement strand
GAAAAAAAATCGTTAAATCGATCCCAGTCTGTCCGCCTACAGCAAATCTGTTTTTTGCTCTATATCGTTATTATTTCCGTTCTTATTAATAATACTGATTAATTATGAATTATTAATTGGAGATTAAAAATATCGATCGTCGAACGGGACGTTGAATATCCGTAGATAACCGTATAGACTAACGTCGAACAGGGCTACTTTGAACAGGTTTTGGAAGTTTTTTGTATGGAACTTTTTTTTAACATCCTAAATTCCAATTTTTTTGTTCCTATACACCAATGTGTTCTTTGGCTATGAAATGTATAAGAAAGTTAAGCCCTCGCACCCCCGCCACTATTTTTTAAATATATTTTTAAAAAAGTGTCAACGTAACCCCGGTACGGGGCTTCTTTGACAAGGCAGTAAAATGTGCAATTTATATCGAAGATCCAAACCGTAATGGTTACTTTTGACATAATTTTGATAAAAAAGTGAATATTTTATGCATTCTACATAGAATTAAATGAAAAACAACGATTTTTTACTACCAAATTGTCATTTTTATAGGAAACATTGTACATATACAGATATCAAGTACCTAGGGTGCTATTATATGCACTTAATCAGTCGTATATATTATCGTTAAGATCGAAAAACTAAATATTTACATAAATTGCAATATATCGAAATTATAATGGCGATATTCCCGGAGGTTACGGAAGCGGCAATTTTCCGTGCAACACGAATATTGCCATTATGATCTCGATATATTGCAATTTACGTAAATAGTCGACCTTTTCACCGCTGCGAGCACATTTAAGGAGGCTCGGTGATTGGAGCGCCTGCAAGATAAAAGTCCAATTTTTTTGTATAGCGTTGTCGAGTCCTTCGTCCATGCATAAGCGGAGTTTCCACGAGATTTACCGCACCGTTGCCGAGATATTAATTATTAAAGTCAGTGCATTTAACTCATGTAGACGACAAAATGTGCCTGTCCTCTCATATATCGATTTTTTATAGCACTTGCCGCTTACCGGACTAATACGCAATCAAATCAGGAATAAAGTCGAGAAAAATCGAGGTATTCGAGGAGCGACGCGTCACGTGACGTAGCAGTAGTCATCTTAACCAAATAATAAGCCAGGCGCGTGAGACCGATGGCAGCCATTGATATTGCGACGATATCAAACATCGACGCTACGACGTATTACTGAAGTCGAGTATTAGATTATTACGTTTTTTCCATATTATATAAATAATAGGAAACTCGAAATTCAATACTTAAAAAATATTTCTCGAAAAATAGGAAATATACATAGGTATATATATATATAAAGTGTCGGTATTGCGGCGCAAAATAGACCGTAAGTTTACAAGCATGGTCATCATCGTACCTCCTTAACCCATACTTTGGCGCTCTGTCAGAGTAGCCCCAAAAACTGTCAAAGTAGCCCTCCTTGACGGTACGTAATAAATTTTGGAGTCGTTCGTAACCTTCGTCGGTCGGTCGATTTGGCTTACACGAATAAGTATTCGGCGTTATACCGATACGTGTATTCGCTCTTTTTTTCGTTTCTCGCCATCGAAGAGCGCGCGTCGCACACGAACCGTACGAAATGCGCGTATGTACGTACACGCGATGTGTACAATACGATACAAGGCAAAGAGACGCAGAGGGGCGCGTCCATGAAGTATAGTATGCGGACGGTATCGAGTTACAGCTCGTACGCGAGGGGGTATGCGCATAAATACGCACGCGCGCGCAGCTCGAGCATATCAGCAGCGAGTGAAAACTCTCTAGGCGCTAGCCCGCCTAGCTGTCTTTGCCACTTTGATCCGCGCGTTTCCACCCTGCTTCGACGCGGCGATTCCAATTTTGCGTCGCGCCCTCGAGCAGCACCTCGAGTTACCTACCTTTGGCCAAAACTGTATGCAAATTTGACTATTTTTATAGCCTGTAAAATCTAATCTTCATTCGAAAATAATTTACGACACGAGTCATATAACTAGGGAATAAAAACTTCGGGATATTTAGTTAAAATATATTCAATATGGCGGATATGGTAGATGGCGTGGATTGAAACGTATTTTTGAAAACATCGTTTTGGGTATCGGACAAATCCTCCGGAGACTTTTCTTATCCGTAAAGAAATATTATATGTTAAAGTTGATTAATAACTGCCGAGTTTTTAAGTATTTATTATTTAAGTAGAATTCTAACGTATAAATCAATATTATAAAAAAATCACTAAAGCAATCACTGAAAAATCCTATGATATGTACGGGATAGGAGTATAATAATCAACTGTTATAAAATTGTATTCTTCTCGGATCAATAGTATTGAAAATATTTCTGGTAATGATTAAGAAGACGTCGTCTCGATAAATTTGCATTCAAAGATTTCGTATAATTTTGCACGCCGAGTATTCGTCGTCGGCACTCGCTTACCTATTTCATAATATTTGAACACAGAATTTCACAGAATATTCTCGAGAAAAAAATACAATAATTGAAGTATCGATTTTTCGTTTCAAATTCATCAAGTTAGATAACCCCTTAATTAATAAATATCGATCGTTCTCATTTACATTCGCGTTAAAAAAACGTGCTATAATATCGACATAGGAATATCCATTTTAAAGCAGCGACGAAATACTCGAGAAATCGTGTAACGTAACGAAACGATACGACGGACGAATCAAGCTGTTAATATTTATTACTACAGCCGTGAAATCGGTGAATCTCGTGAAATTCTTTCGCTACGGACGACGCGTTCGAACTCGGAAGCGTCACGGTGTTCCCGAGCGATATGCTCATGCTCGGGAACACCACTGCTCCGGGGGTCCGAAAACTCGCCCGCGCGCATAAACATCAGGGAGGCGCACATCTTGCTCTCCTTCCGGCTATATCGCGCCTATACACCTATAGCGACGTTATACCTATATGCACACTCTCGCAAGTTCACCGTAATCCGGATTAAAGAATTTCGAAACACCGAAAGCGTTTTAACACGATCGTCGGCCGTGGCGAGGCTTTGCCGCGGGTACGGTAGACCAGACCCGGGCTTTTGCTTCGCTCTTGTTCTTCCTTTTTCATTTTTTCTTTCTTCGACTCGCTTTTGTTTTTCTTTTGACGCCACCTAGCAGATACGTATAGGTATATACGTATATACCTACGTTGTAGATCTTACAAGACGAGGCCAGTTTCACCAGATTTCGGAAGCTACCGGTCGCTTCGCCGATAGCGACGAGTTCTAGAATATAACATGAGACGAGAATTCTCGTTTTCGTATAAATCGCTACATTGTATTTAATTCATCGTTTGTCTGGTACACAGTCGCTTATAATTCAAGCTCGACCGTGGCCGCTGAAAACGAGTTTTTCACCATTTCTTTCATTTATACGCGAATCAAATACGAATCAACAAAATTGCATCGATAATTTCATAACAATATTTAAGAAGAAAATACTGTCGTTAAATAATTAATGATCGAGGTCGTAGAGCACGATGCGCTATATTTTTCATTTCAACAACGATCGTTTCGAAATTAATATTTTTTTCAAACTACAAGCCTATCCTCTGGTTAGATTTTAGTAATATAAATATCGATAAGAATAAAATAATAATTTGTAACGACGAGTTAAAAAGTAAAAAATATAATTAATTTTAGGTCTCTAACTATTTACCATCTCGCTAAATAACGCAGTGAATGAACAACGAGTATGCTCGACGTTCGACTTTACCAGCTATATTCGTACATATATACGTGCTATGTATATAGGAGCTTGTGGCCTGAAATCCCTCGAGGTATTATCGGGAAAACCCGGACACTCGGTCGTTTTCGATGATTTCGGTTGGAGGGAATAAACGAGATGGAAACAACGTTAGCGACCACCAGGAGCAGAGTCTATTTCGTCTAGACATGTTCGCTCGACCCTAGGTAAATTCGTGGCAGAAAAAGGTTCGAGTTTGCAAACAGACACACGCAGAGAGAGAGAGAGAGAGAGAGAGAGAGAGAGAGAGAGAAAGTGGAAGCTAGACCATACACAGTAGTATATATAAACATGACTGTGGGTGAACGATGTGTACACGCTTCGAAGGAGCCATCCCTTGGCTCGACGAGAAACGTGGCGGGGTGCGCTCCATTATTTTAGGCCGGAAGATTCCCCCATCTCGTTATATCTTTATAGAATCAGCTGCCGATTTTGGCCGGATGAGCTAATACGAAAGCTTCGTTTCTGCTCTCACCTGCCGGACCACGCGCACGTTTTATAAACTCGTCTGCCGACCCCCGGTCTAGAATCATACGAAACGTAGAATGGAGCGATTCGTGACACATACGCTTCTTAAGTTTATTACACGTGTCTACATGCCACGAATTACACCGACCCGTTGCTCATTTACGTTGATCGAACCAATTTTCGGAAACTTCGCAAACTCGTAAAAATGTGAATCTTAATTTTATATTTCCCGCTAACGATAATATCGTCCGACAAACGAGCGAAAGAAAAGGAGAATTTCACAGAGGTTCAACTAGAACGTTCTGTTCGATGAAGAATCGATGGATCAGTGGCCGAGTGCGAGCGCTGCCTACGTATAACACCGCAAAAATGCATAATCCTCCCAATATCGCGCGCTCTTCGACTCTGCTTGCTTCATTATAAATATATATATATATATATACACACATCTATGTATATATATATATATGAACAAATATATACGCGTATAGTCGTCGCGGCTCTGTAAAGAACGGGGATGAGATCGCGGGATCTAATAATACAAGTCTCGCGTTTCTAACTCGAGTGCGCGCGCGGGCTAGCTTTCCCGGTCTCCGAACGCAATCGGATCACCTATACATATGATCATATATATATATATATATATATGCATGTATATATATATATATATGTATATATATATATATATATACATGCGTACTTATAAGATGGGATATATCGCATTCGGCATGCGCGAGCTCCTAGAGCTCTCTCGACTCTCGAGTCTCTTGTTTCGTCTC